>JAWWEO010018989.1:0-18150 GCA_035582975.1 Ormyrus labotus | reverse complement strand
CTTACCAAGATGAATGTACCGGAGTATCTACGGAAGATAGTGGGAAGCTACTTTGAAGACAGGATCCTTAAGTATGATACTGACGATTGTCCGCAGGAGAACCAATTCACTGGTGGTGTTCAGTACTAGGCCTTCTACTCTGGAATGTTATGTACGACGGACTACTGAAGTTGGAGTTGCCGAAAGAGGCAAAACTAGTGGCATTCGCGGATGATGTGGCCCTAGTAATAGTAGGGAAACATCTAGAGGAAATCAACTACATCTTTGATATAACTTTCGGAAGAGTACGTCAGTGGATGGACTCGGTTGACCTAAAGTTGGCAGAGCATAAGACGGAGGCAGTAGAAGAAAAAAGGAAACTATCACACTAAAACTCGGCAACTATGAGTTCACGTCCCAACCATCTCTCCGGTACCTGGGAGTGATAATAGACGCCAGGCTCAACTTCAAGCAGCACACGCCGAAACTAAAGCGTCAAATGTTAGGACTATCCTGTATCGGCTAATGCCCAACGTTGGAGGTCCGAAACAAAGGAGAAGAGCGTTGCTAACATCTACGATTAAATCAGCGCTCACGTACGGCATTGCCGTTTGGACAGATGCACTCAAGGAATATAGACGGAAGGTGGCATCAGTCTGCCGACTAAGCGCCCTACGTGTTGCCAGCGCTTACCGCACGGTATCCGAGGACGCCATCTGTGTCAATTCAGGGATGCTACCTATAGAAGTACTAGCAGAAGAGAGAAGAGCACTATACCGTCAGAAAGGCTTGAGCACGCTAAGTGCAACAGAAATAAGAAGAAATGAGAGAGCTAACAGCCTAAGCCGGTGGCAACTGCTATGGGACTCGTCTAATGGCGGAAGATGGGTACATCGTTTGATCCCGCAGGTTGACACGTGGCTCAACCGCCCACATGGAGAGGTAAATTTCTACCTGACCAAGATGCTTTCAGGGCACGGATGCTTTCGGGCGTATCTTCATAAATTCAAACATGAGGATTCACCTGAGTGCCTAACATGCGAATGAGTCTGTGAGGATGCCGAGCACGTATTCTTCGAGTGCCCGCGCTACCGTGAGGCGCGCAGAACATGGGAGGCTGTAATTGAACAAAAAATTACACCAGGGAACCTGATAGAATCCATGCTCATATCAGAGACAGTATGGGAGGCACCAAGCACCTACGCAGCTGAAGTTCTCAAAGATCTACGCTGCGTGGAACGGAAGAGAAACAAGAAATAAAAAAAAAAGAAGACGATTCAAAGGAAATGACGACTTTGACAAGAAGAGTAAATGTTCAGACATGTACATAGAAGATGACCACCCGTAGAAACACTGGAAAACACATACACACACACATACCAACACACACACCCACGCCTACCCATACCAACACACACACCCACAACTGCGCCGGTCCCAAGCCCAAGCTGGAAAGGGAAACTGATGCGTCCTGGCAAGACGTGGTTACGAGGAAAGAAAAAAAAGGAGGCAGAAAGGATCAATAGAGGTAGTTCTGGTGCCAAAAACCAACAGGGGGCGAACAACCAGAAAAAGTTACGAGAGAGACCGGCACGACCAGATGCGCTTGTTATAAAAGCCTTAGAGGGGAACACGTACGCAGACATTCAGAAAAAAATGAAAGCGAATCTCAAATTGGAGGTGCTAGGGAATAGCGTAAACAAAATACTCAAGACAGTGGCAGGAGATCTGCTTTTGGAACTACGACGTTCCAAAGAAGCCCAGACCGAAGAGCTAGAACAAGCGGTTAAAGCGGTGCTCGAGGACGGTGCGACAATAAAAGCACTACAACATCAACTGGTCTTTGAAATAAAGGATCTCGATATGCTTACCTCTAAGGGGGATATCTTAGAAGCCCTGCATATAGAGTTTGCAAAAGAGAACAAAGAGGTGGAAGAGACGACCATATTAAAGATCCGTAAGACTTATAGAGACACGCAGACGGCCGTCATACGGATGTCGGCGCAGAGCCCAGCAAGCGATCTCATGGGGAAACATCAAGATAGGATGGGTATACTGCAGAATAAGGGAGATTAACCGAGAGATGCCACTCAGGTGCTACGAGTGTCTTGGCTTCGGCCATATCGCCAAAATGTGCGCAGACGCACAGGACAGAAGAGATTACTACTATAAATGCGGTAACGCGGGGCATGTAGCGAAAGGCTACACAAATAAACCAAAATGTATGCTTTGTCGTGGGAAAGACGGAAATGAGAAAAGTGACCATACTACGGGTAGTTACACTTGCCCAGCCTACCAAGCAGCAGTGAGAGTAGCGAAAAAGACAAAATGGAAATAGTGCAGCTAAATTTAAATCACTGTGAGACAGCTCAGGACCTTCTTTGCCAGCATGTACGGGAGCAGAAGGTCGACGTGGCTATCCTATGTGAGCAGTACAAAAACCTGGATGAACTAGCGGGGGAATCTGATGGATCAGGCAAAGCTGCTATCTGGGCCTGCGGGAACTTGCAGTTCAGGAAAAAAAGATCTCTAAGGAGGAAGGGTTTGTGCGGGTGAAAACAAAAGGTATATACGTATATAGTTGCTATGCTTCGCCGAATGCATCAATCGAGCAGTTTCAAGGGTTCCTCGACCGACTAGTAGAGAATGTCGAAGGAAAAAAGCCGGTACTGATAGCTGGAGATTTTAATGCTTAGGCAGTAGAATGGGGTAGCCAAAGAATCAATAAAAGAGGACAAGTGCTACTGGAGGCATTTGCCTTGAATTTGGGAGAGTCTTGAACTCGCAAGGACAAAGCGAATGAGCATTGAACGTTTGTTCCTAATTGGGTCGAATGGTACTTCCGTAGTGAGCAAATATTCAAAATGTGTAACTTAAAACGTTACAAATCTTGAAAATTGCAACCAAAACTGGACACTAATTTTTATATTTTAAGGAAACGAACAAAATGTTTGTTATAACTATGTTTCGAATAATATAATATAGTATATAGTATAGTTATACATAATTATAATTATCAATAATTATTTATAAATCTTTAACGAAATGAAGATTTTTGTTCTCAAATTATCTTAAACTAAAGCTTTTATTCTATTTTCATTTTATAGTTATTTTATTGTATAGCACTTTATTTTGTGAACCTCCTTTCTTCCTGTATTTTGAAATTATCCTGTATTTTTTTTACTACAGAAGGCTTATTTATAGTTTGTGATTGCTTTTCAAGATTAGAGAAATAATTATAAAAAACATGATTAAAGAAATAAATATATATTTACATACCTTAGTATAATTAGGTATGCTATCGTCATTAAAGTGAACACAAATGCCAATAAGCAAAGCACAAAGGCTCTGGAGCAATATTTCAGGTAGATCATCAGTATTTTCGTTTAATGATAATAGTGCAATCAAGTAAGAAATAGAAGAATCGATACAAAGAAATGTTTTTACTACTGGAGAACTATAAGATGTCCATCGGCATAGTAACATTAGAAGTCCTAATTTAGATTGAATTTTATTTCCCTGTTGAAGGAGTGTAACACATTGTTGCATTAAAGTTGTTGGTGGAGTTCCAATATTTGTTGCTATCAGAACTCGCAAAAGTTGCTCTTTCTGATTTATTCCATCTATCAATGCGTAAGATAGCCCAACAGCAGAAAACCAATTTGAAAGGGAATCCGTTGAAAAAAGGCCTCCACAAAGTAATTGTCCTGCAAATAATTTCAACTAAATAATATTTAAATTTATTATTTAAAATTAATATAAATATCGTAAATTAAAGATAACTTATTAAAAATTAGTTCTTTTGCTTTCTCATAGAGAAAGCTTTGGAACAGCAACATTTTTCGTTTTTCATATTTTGACATAGAAGCACATATTTAGGTTCAGAGTCCAAAAAAGTAATTTTTAAAAAATATCCGGATGTATTTATATATGTACTTCACCCTTTACTTTTAAACGATTCCGTGGTTTCGCTTCAAATTTCGCACACAAGTTTCATTCAACTTTGAAAATTTACTTGAAAATTTCAAATACTTTTATAGATTATTTTCGATTTTATGGCTATTTAAGTGATTTTTGAAAATTTTTGTAATTTTTAATTTTCTGGTTTTACCAGGAAATATTAATATTTTTTCTTTTTAATTGTTTTTCGTGTTAACTTTAATAAAAATACATGTTCTTAAGATATTTGTAGTTATTTAATGAAGATTTGTATCTTACTAACAAGGAGAGTCCATGATATTCGGGTCATTGATTCTCCACAGAAAATTTGAGATGATTTTCTGCACTCCATTGATAACTTTTGTGGAGTTCTAGGGCGTAACGCTGCCCCAGTCTCCAGATATAAAATAAATTACTTTTACTCCAACTAAATAGGTCTCAGCTGGTCGAAAGCATCAAATTGGGATCAACTGGCTTCCATTTCAGGCCAAGCTGGTTTCTACAAATAACATTAAAGCTGTCTTGCGTAAGCCTAACAAGCTTACCCAAGTTTTTTAACGTATCAAAATTATGCTTTAAATTTAGCTTTTTTACGCATAATCAAAATTAAAAACTATTTTTAACTCTCGCATTACTTACTTCTTTACACAAAAATAAAATATACGTGTTTTGTATAAAAAAGTCATATACAGGGTGTTCAAAAAGTTTCGAAAATACTACTCAAACAAAAAAAAGGTTCAGACAAAAGTTGCAGCGTTTTGAATTAGCAATCAAACCGTGACCTTGACCATCAACTCATTCAAAACCATGCAATTTTTGTCTGAACGTTTTTTTTTGTTTGAGCAGTATTTTCGAAAATAGAGGGGGGGAGGGAGGTTCCAAACTTATTGAGCACCCTGTATAAGCCTAACAAGCTTATCCAAGCTTCTTGGCGCCTCAAGATTATGCTATAAGTTCAGCTTTTTTAAGCATGAAGATAAAAAAATATTTTTAAAATAGTTACATATTTTAAAAAGTTTTTATCTCATATTCCTTTCCTTTACCACCATTAGTTTAAGAAACTGAACACTGGCACCTGAAAAAGAAAACCAGAACACAAAGAATCACTCAGAAACAACACAAGTTTTTTAAATAGATTAAAAACTTATCTGATGCGATACATGCTGTGCAATTCTAACTGCTTAGACAACATTTAATCTCATTCTTTAAAACTTTTCATGCAAACTCCTCAAAACTAAGCAGCTACTAATAGTATCCTTTGAAATTATACCTTGATTTGTGTTATATATAACCTAGTAACGCTGTTACTAGGAATTAAGTCGTATTGAACGAAATTGCATTCTTATAGCTTTAACTTTAGTTTGTAAGTTTTGATTTATATCGAGCCGGACTAGCGAACAGGAATACTTCCTCTGCTGGGTTACTCTACTTGTAGCGTAACGTAATGTAAATGTGCAATTTTGTTTTTTAATTTTGTATATTCTTACTCTGGTTAATAAATAAATAAATAAAATCCTTTACATGTTCGAGTTTAACTTTACAATTAATGCAACATAAATCGTCTAGTTCGGGAATTTGTATAGGAATATCGGTTTTATGAGTCATTTTTTATTAATTTGTAGTTAATACTATGTATATACGTATTACTTTCACGGCTACAGCTACAACTACTTAAGTTTAACGTTTTCGAACACTTTCGAATTTAAACAAATTTAACGTTTTTTTATTTTTTAAAGCATTTCTCAACGGTTTTTTGGTAATTTAGTTTATATCAATAATATATTAGCAAAAACTAAATTAAAATAAAACTAAATATAAATTTTGATTAATCAGATTTAATTTTAAAATATATTTGCAACATTATTTTTTTTTAAAAGTTAAAATTTAAAAATGAGAAATCCGAGGTAAACCAAAACCGTTTGAAGCAAAATTTTGAAAATTATAAGAATTTTCTAAAAATAAAATATTTTATATTTGTGTTATATATCGATCATTTTTATTTTATAAAAATTGAAGATATAAGGAAGGATATTTATAAATTAAATTATCAAACCAAGTAAATTTTGAAAAAGTATGTATTTTTATTGTATCTTAACTGAAAAATGGTATTATTTACAATCTTAAGGAATATTAAAACAATCTTAATATAAAAATGGCGACTAATGAATTATTTAGAAATCACGACTATTATTATAAAAGTTTGTACCAGTACATTCATGTTCAAAAGAAACTAGTTTTGTAGAATTGATATAATGCGCCATAAACCTTCCATGCCAATTACTTAAAAAATTCCAATAACTTTGTTTACGTAACCGAGCGCGAAATAGAACGTCAAAGAAAGCAGGAAAAAGATAATTGTTCTTATATAGAGTCTATTGGTTGTGTCTATGTGGGTGCAATAGCTTTAAAATTCCTTTAAGAATAATACTGAACTGAAAGTGCCAGTTGAATTGCCTTATGTAGTTAATAGGAAAATATTGAATTATTTTTTATGTTTATTGATATAGGCAGTAGTTAACTTCTATCCAGCTTTTCATGACAAATTGTTTACTGCTCTTCTTAAGAAGATAAATAGTTAAAATGAAAAAGTTGATTCCTGCGGCGCGTTTCAAGACGTTTAAGCGTGGAAAGGAAATCTTGAACAAATAAAAATTTACCCGTCTCTTTTTTTCTATACAAACTAGGAACAATGAGCATAAAAAATTAATTTACATGATTTTAACTAAGTCATTTTATAGACTCATTCATTATTTAAAATAATTATTATTTAAACAACTCATTCGTGATCATGATATTAGTCACTTTTTATTCAAACATCAGCTTTGAATAAAAAATATTTCCATAGAATAAGTAAACAAAAATTTGTTATTTTAATTTTATGTTCTATATGTAAGGTGAAAGTTCTACAATGAATGAAACATGTTTATATATTACAAACGTTGATAATTTTTATTTCTGTTAAGGACGAAAACTATTTAAATATGAAAATAAAAATTTAAATTATATATATATGTATAAATAAGTATTTTTAAATTTCTGTACATCGCAAATTTTTCTTCAAATTTGTCTATAGTTTAAAGAACTGTCTTTTGATACTTGGAACTATTTACTTTCTACTTTAGGAAAGTATAAAAAACTCAAAATAATAATTCGTTTTACGAATCTTAGAACTTAAATATTAATTACAAAAATCTCATTTCCTAATTTCAAAGGCACTATAATTGATATAGCCTTTTAGTTCTTCAGGTACTTATGAATCTTTCGGTGAAAAGTACAAATCACGTATTAGCATTGAAGTGACCGAAGGTACTTGTTTCTGATCGTGCAACGAAGAATCGAGATTGTTGAAACTGGCGAATTGTGTCGCTACCTTCCGTGCCGTCATTGTCAGCATTCTCGCAAGATCAGTGGTTGCGGCGTGTTCATTTAATATATCACATAAACTTTGTATGTACCAGGTACCTTCTTCTGGATTTCTCCAAGAATAAAAACCTAAAAATCAAGAACCATGTGAATTAGTGAAATTTAATACGTAAATGTAATATGATTTAAAAATAACTTTTGATATTTGTAATCATAAAATATACTTTTTTTAATCACTTTTAAAATTTAATTTTACCTTGAACTGTACTGTATGCAAACAGAAAATCAGCATGTGTTGGAATTTTGTAGGAAGTAGTTAATGAATCCGTTTCAGTGATTCCAAAACTTTGCATTTTGATACCCCCGTCGAGATTATCTCCTCTACAAGCCTACACAATAATGTAAAAGTTAAGCAAAAAGATACAGAATATAATATTTTTGAAATAAAAAAAAAATTTTTTTACCTGAAAGAAGAAAAGTTTTGGCTTTCCAGCAAGCGTTACACATTTTTCAGCAGTAAAAGGCTTCCATACATTATCTATCTTGTAAACAACGTCTTTAGCACAGATAAAATCATTTTTTAGTCCATGCGTAAGAATGAAAATACATATACAGTCATTATCAGTATGATCCTCTTCACTTACTACACAAACAGCATAAGAAAACCAATGTTATATTCAATGCAATTACATATATAAACCATTTTTCTAATGTGAATATTTTTTCATTTTTTAAAACTTTTAAAGATTCCACTGTTACACATCATCTTGTATTCAGAAAAGAATCGAATGTTTAATTTTTAAGTTAGTTAATGCATATTTAATTTGACTGTACTTACATTCCATGATTTTATTCATTACACTACTGTGGTCATAGTCGTCGCAGATTTCAACAGTAAATCCAAGATTGACGAAGGTCTGTTCAATTCTTTGCGCGTCAGCTCTAGAACCTTCGCGCGGCTCGAAGCCCGTGTCGAAATTTTCGTGATTAAAAATGATACATTTTCCCCGATTCCTATGCTGCATGTTGTATTTATCAGCGTCTCTATGAGTGGAGGACTTTATTTCCTGCGTGGACGGCCTTAAGACAAAATTTAGAAAAAATTAAGTTTACATTTTGTAGAATTAATTTTTTAAAATATTTTTCATATTAGTAAAGAAAATTATAATCTTACAACGAATAGTTGTCGTCGTCTGCTCGTGGAACAGTTGCATCATTGGAATCGACTCTTTTGTACCAATCGGGCGTCGCTGAATAGCCTAAGTCGGGAGATGCCTGCAACAATAAATATTTATTTACTTATTTTTAATGGAAAATATTTAAAAAAATAATCATTATCAATTTTCTATAAAAGTCAATTTTGTCAAGAATATTTTATAAATAAATTTTTTTCTAATTGATAAGAACAAGCCTGACATTTTCAAATATGGATTTAATCTTAATTTTCTTTTTATTTTACATTGTTAGAAAATGATTTTTCCAATTCAACTTTTATGAAAATAAATGTACTAATTTCGAAATATCTTTTAAGTATGGTTAATCTACATCTAAACGAAAAATCATTAAGCACTAGTTGGTGCCACTGGCCTATCGAACATAATCGAATTACGTTCAATACAAAAGATTACAACTAAATAATAATAGTATTGATTCAAAAATCTTTTATTAGCGAAAAGTAAAGAAAATGAGGTTTAAAAGAGCAAACCACCGAGTTCCATGCCGCTCGATTCCGCTGTGGCGTGATGAAACCGACCGAAGTGGGCGTCGAACACGAGGAGGAGGAGGAGCCGAAAGTGTAACCCGTGCTGGCTGGTGAACTGGCAGTCCAATCGGCGCGATCGCCCATACTGTCGATGACGTCACTAATGCGTCGGCGCCGCTTTCCGCGCACCGGTGTCCTCAGCTCATCTGCCTCCACGTCAGACATCTGCAAGGAAAAAATAGCAGTTTGAGAAATCCGAAGGCAGTACAGGCAACTTAGCTTAAAAAGAGTACTTCTAGATAGTAGGGCGGAATTAGTTTAAAAAGAAAAATGTTTGAACGAAGCCGTGGAACTTGAAAGAAAAAATTTGAGAAAGCATGTTTTCAAGAAATATTTTAAACCCAATTTTCACTGATTTCTATTTTTTAAAGTTAGGGATATTTAACAATGTATACTTAGACATAATGAATTTTAAAATATACTAAAAGTAGATTTAACCAAATTAAAAATATGCATAAAACTAGATTTTAATACCCATTGAAATTGGTTGTGAATTATATTCTTAAGAAACTTAATCTTATACGAAGTCGCAAATGCGACGCAAACAAAAATTCGTTTATTACTTGAAGCATATTTTCTACGAATTTAACTAAAGAATTAAATGTAAATTTCAAAGAAATTAAAGTTTTTCATTTAAGTAAAGGTCATGACATTCGAAATAATAAAGCTTGTATAAAAGACGTTTAGATTATTTTTTGCCCTTAGAAAATTATTAATACATGATGTATATTTAAAATTTTTTCTCATAAACTTTCATGAATTAGTTTTTCTTTTTTTAACTTTACAATATTGACTCATTTGTTTGAAATTTGTAAGGCTTAGATAAAAATTTCAATTTAAAAATGAGTCAAAATTGTGCAACCTCTTTAATAAATTAAAAACATGTATCCTATAAAATTAATTAAAAAAAAATAAATAATATCTTACGAGTATCAAATTGAGAATCAAAAGAAAAACAAGTAGTAACTCGTTAATACTAAATTCGCAAACACACAAATTATCGTCACCATTTCGCTCCATTTTTACGTTTCACACTTCTTTTTAAAAGGCAATAGAATTGAAGTCTGTTGCGCGATCGATCTATAAACGATATTTAACAAAAACTTTGCAATTACGGAAAGTGCAAGGTTTATTTATTTGAAGAAGAAAATTAGATTAGTTTTTAATTAATACAATTTTAAATAAGTTTTCAATGTTTAGCAAAACAAATTTTATTTTTATAATCAACTTGGTAAGATAAATAATTTATTTTTTTAATTTTCGTTAGAAGAAAATTTAAAATAGAAATTCTTGAATGAAACTTTCCCCAAAATCTCTATTTTACTAGATGAGTTTTACAATTAAAACAATATATTTTTTTAGAACATGGAAGATTGATTTCTATATTGCATCAAGGCAGGCAATCAACACAATTGTAGGTTATGCATTGTTAAATGATTTAGTTTTAAATTGTAGGTTATACATTGTTAAGTGATGTATTAACAGTACACTTTTTTTTTAAACCAATTAAAAAACTAACTTTTATATTCACTTTTATGATTGATGGTATTTTAATTTTGTTTTTATACATATATTTACGCGTGATTTCAGATTTTAGTTAAAACACCGCAGTTAATATTTATTTTTACTTTTTATTCGACAATCAATGGTTTAAATGTAGAAATGAATCCATTTAAATTCATCAGATTTATTTTGTTTCGAAAACTAAGTTTTGTCATTTGACATTGTTTATAACTCTAAGAACGTATTTTCAAAATATTTTTCCTCTTAAATAGAAGCACTTTTATAAATTACAGCAGTCGCACTGATTTACTTACCTGTAGCTCGCTGTCACTTTCGCACTTACGTTTCGGCATCTCTCCGCGTCCTTCTTGACACAGGAATTCAGCGTAATTGGCGCACTTTGTGCGATGTAAACAAGAAAATATTTGGCGCTACACACTCGCGCATCTTTCGATCAACGACACTGATTCCTTTTTAAATGTTTAGTTTTGTTTCGACATAGAAGTAGAAAGGAACGCGACGCATTTGTAGAGAGAAACGTGATAGAAGTTAGCGCGCGCGACATTCGGGAGAGACTGTTGCTCTTGTTTGTGACGACTATAGGTTTTGGCTAATATTCTACGGCTGCGATGCGAGCGTTCACTCCCCTTCCAGGACGTCCCGCTAAGAAGGCCAACATTTATTCAAAGAAATACTTTTGAAAAAATTCAAACTGAACTCGGTTTAATTAATGTCTACGTTCGAAGGAAATTGAAAGTAAATACGCGTTAAAGTTATTTTTTTCTTAATTATTAAATAATGTTTAAATTTATATAATTAGAATCTATAAATAAATGTTATATTTTTTGCAAATAGTTTATTTTGATTAAAACATTATTTTAATTTGTTGACAAGAAATAAAGTATTTGGAAATCTCTGCTAATTTCTAACCTTAACTTCATAACAAGCTTATTACCTACACGTGTTAGTTAATTAATTGAATGTCAAGCTAAATGTGTAAGAAAAATTCAAAAATTCAATACACTAGACCTTTTTTAAATTTCAAAACTTTAAATAGTTTACAATTATATATTTAAAACAAACATTCGTGCCTTATCGTTTAAAAATTTACTTTCATTGAATTTTCATATTTCCTCTGAACTTGTAAATATTATGTTCTCTTTCCGTGTTTACGTAGAATTTTAAAGGATACCGGAACACGGATGTGCGGTCATCAATACTCACTATTGATTGTTATAAGTAAGTGTGATTATTAAATTTGTGTTTTGAATTATAAATATTTCTCGAAACAGAAATGTTAAAAGTTTGCATTAATTTTAATTTATCTACGTGTTGTCACATCAACGGTGATGATTACACTTTATTCTCCGCTTTCATCTAAATCAGTGTGCAGTAATAACGAAGGGATTTTATAAAATTCGGAATAATTATATTAATTTTAAACTTAGCAGAAAAGGTTAAATCGACCTTTTTCGTGAAGGGGATAAATAACCATCGTTCGAAAAATTCAGCGTTTTCGGGTTAGCTTTAGTAAAATATGTTCGGTGTCAAAAATAATCTCTTTTTAAAAAGCTATCTTTTCTTTTGCATTAAAATCGAGCTACAACGATTGCCTTCCTTTAGACGCTTAGTACGCACGAATTTGTGACAGCGTATTGTCTATAAATACATTTTAAATTTAATTTTAATTGTTGAATTATTAACCTATTTGAAATTGTTAAAATAATTTAAATTATTCAATTAAATTTTAGTTAATTAAAAGTTTATTTTTTATTAAAATCGAAAATACGGAAACGCAAGAAGTAAGATAAATCGATTAATATATCTAATCGAGATTAGGATGGAAATGCATATATAACGATTTTATTAGTGTGCGTATGCTTGCTATTGTCGCGAGGCACGAATCAGTCTCTACACTATCACTTGCTTCTTCTGTTTCTCTCTTTCATATTTAACGCGTGTACCAGCATTACGATCGGTACAGATCTATTAATCTTCGCAATCACGTGTAAATTGTTAGTCGCGCACGAATTAAGTTACGTTAAATTTAATAACATTGCACAACGAATTCGTACTTAAGTGATGTACTCTGCTTCAATCAAAAGTAACTGACAATCCGAGTTACTTTTTACAGTAGGGAAGCATATCAGAAATGCAACCGATGTTCGAGTAAAAATGTGCGCAATTAAAAAAAGAACTATTATTACATAAATTGATTCTGGAAAAGAATTCAGTTCTCTTGAACTTGAACAGCCCAAGACTTTATTACTAATACAAATTAGTCAATGCGGGAAAAAAAAACTGTGCTTACCGAAGCACTGCACAAAAGAGACTTGCGTAATTTTCATTCACTCCTACTCGTCAGAGAGACCCTCCAATGTTTATGCTCTGTAATCTTAGAAATGCTATTGACGTATTTGATTTTTTAAACTATTCGACTTGAAGCGAAGGTAAAGTATCTGGCGATTGGTGATGTTCTGGACGTTTGATTATGAAATATTGGAACGCTGCACGAAAATTGTTCCTGCGCGTTTTATGGGTTTACTTTTCTCAAAATCGGTATTCCTGCGTATTTACGAGTTTACTTTTGAAACGGAGTAATTCTTCTTTAAAGTTTGTCTTTTTTCTTATATAAAAAATTAGAGTAAAAAAAATTACTGTTATTTAGTAGTAATAATTATAATAATATAAGAATACACAATTAGTATACAGTGATGCCCTCAAAACTGCTATTTCTTATTACTGTAAACAATAAATCTTAATATATTAATAAATCTTAATACATATAAATACAAATATAAGTACATGATTGAATACATTTTTCATTAAATTAGATAAACGCAGTTAAGAAAGTCAAATGATTTGCATTGATAAGAAATCATTGAACTTCTTACAATCTTTTCGATCGTAATACTCGATCGTAGTAAGAAAGCAGCAATTACAACATTTATATTTTTATGCAACAATTGCATTGAAAATTTGTCAGAGTTTATTGAACTGAAAAAAATCATTTCTATTTATAACTCTATTAATCATACGCTGATGTTGCGATTTTAGAGATATTTTTAACAATCCATGAAAAGGCGATTATAAAAATTTCAGCATTAAAATTTTTGGAAAGCAAATTTACAGTACAATAGATTTCTACAATACAATAAATTTATAATTTTTTTAACTCGCAATTTACTTTTACTTTTACAATTCCATATGTAGATTAATAATTTGGAATAAGAGTCAATATCAATTAGAATTTTAAATGTTACAAATAATACACGTATACAAATACCGGTGATACCTTATTATCAGAAAATTGTAATTCCTCGCATTCTGTGAATTCAAGAAATCGCCTCTCACAACAATCGTCCTCCGGATCGCCCATTTTTCTAAAAGGTGCTTCACTGAACTTCGCCACTAGCACGTCTCGGATGCTTCTTGTCAAATAAAATAACAAAATTTCCATGCGACCGTTCGCGTCGTTCTTTCTCCGCAGACTAACAAGGTTCAGACGGACCTCAGATTATCAGTAACAATTTCGTGATGTCGCTGCGGTCAGATGATTCACGCTTATTGTGTCGAGCTGCAGTTGATAAGAGCCTTTTATACGTTGCGAGGAAGAAGCTCAAATTTTAGCTAAGCATACCAATAGAATGATAATAACACGTCTGTTTTGGATATTTAAATGTTCATTTTTAAGTGTTCGTCTGCTTTCGACGCGTGCTGCCCCTGCCAGCGTAAGCCTAAGCCTATAACGTCGCCGCGTACACAGACTGCAGAGACCGATAACCTCTAAATACGCTACTTTAATTTTATAAAATCCAGCGACATTCTAAAAGAAAATAGAACGTTCAGTGTGAGTAATTTTTTATTGCTGGAAACGAAAAAGATAGATATCTATTGTTACCGGCCGATATCAGACAGATTGACGCCTTATTGCACCGGACTGATTTGTACGGATAGTCAAGGCTATAGCTGAGCGAGAAAATCGTCACGCCGGGGCAGATAATTCGTTTTTTCATTAATCATCACTACGGAATTGAAGCTTCCAATTAAGGAAATGTTAAGGTAGTCATTCGGCGAATAAGGTGACTTTTTAGAAAAAAAACATGATATCACAGTCGGGTAAGATCTAATTTAACTTTTGATATTTTTGCATGAACATTTATTTTTGCACAGATTATATATAATATATATAATCGAGATACGTAATAAGGAAAATGTTCGATTTTTGGAAATTTTTTTCGGAACATAACCCCTTTAAAAATGAACGCGGTTATTCCCAATAATTGACTTATAATTCGGTTATAATTAATTACCAATACTCACCTGCTGTAATTCTCGAGCTGGGAGATGATCCCTTGAGATATAAGGCTGGCTGAACCGATACGCGTGTTCGGTTTTATTGGCTCTCATAATAATTACAAGGATGCACTTGCACTACCGGAGTATTATTTCTCCGGTACAAAATACAATAGCTCGGCTTATGCGAGGGTGCGATAATCACCCCAATAACACAGGTTGCAATTTTACATAAATTTGATGCAAAACTGCGTCCGTTTTTGCTGTTTGCTGGCATATTGCTGGCATATTGCTGTTATTTTGCTGCACTTGTGTTATTGGGGCAATGAAACAGTGAAGCTTGAAGTGCCAAAAATGCAATTCAATTATAGCGAAGGAATGGCGCAGCGCAACTAACCAACGCGGTTCAACGGCAATTGCGGTACTCTTACAAGATTTACACGAATTTAACGCGTTCAATTATGAATTATTACAACGCGACTCCAATGTACATCGACTCCAGCAGAACGGCGGAGTGGCGCAGCAGCTGACCTGCACGCGGTTTAACAATGATTACGACACTAAAAGTCTAGCCCTTTGGGGGCCTTTTTATAGGACTAAGACGGTGGACTAAAAAAAAAGGTGGGAGGAATAAGCGCGTCGATGCGCTAAGAAGAATGGGAAATTTTGTGCAGGAAAGAGAGAATTGTTATCGCTTGATCGGTGGTGCCTGCACTAAGGAAGTTCGTCTTAAGCGGCCGGGCTTGGCTCGCCCATTATTTTTGAGAAATTTTTGAAGGGAAACGGACCCATTCCTGAATGCTAGCCGCCTGCAGATTAAAGAAGAGAGGGTGTAAGCGAGAGAGAGAGAGAGAGCTCATATGGTTAGCGGTGTTGCCTCTGTAAGGGACAATGTGTACCTAAGACCTGCGCTCAGCGGCGCTGGCTCGGCGATGGGGCAACGCTGTGCGGGGTGCGGAATACTACAAAATTCCACTTGTTTTACAAGAATCTTATTTCACTATTGATACTATTCTATACTATAAAAGAAAATAATTCAACTAAAGATGCGAGTTTAATTTATACTTCATGGTTGTATTTGCCAACATTTCTTATGGCTATTTCCAAAATCCGATTGGAGAGACAGCCTTAGCGGCGAGCCAGCCGCGCGGCCGCGCCAAAAAGCGCATTATGTACATTGTCCCGAGCATTGTCCCTAAGACAAGACTGCCACTGCGTGGTCATGCATCGTTCTCGGAAAAGAGAATTATTTTTTTCTAAATACGATGTTCGTGTCACGTTACATAACCATCGTTTGTCATTTAATATTTAGAAACAATTGATTTTCTTTTTTATTCATATCTCCCAAAATATTTAATAAATTTTATTCTTGCGAGATTATGCAGATTTAAAATATACAATATATATTTTATGCATTTAAAATATTTAATATTTTCATAAAAGTTTTATCATTTATTACTCGTCATACAATTAGTGTGAATATCGTATTGTTTTTTATTAACTTATAGTAATTAAAATTATGTGAAAATGGCAATAGTTTACCGTATTTAATAATTTTTGCAAATGATTATTTATTATTTCTGTTAATAATTTTGTAGAAATAAAATATTAAAAATTTGTCTTTAAAAGAAGATTAAAATTAAATAAAGTAAAACTATCGATTTCATTGGTATATTATTAAATAAATTATTATTACTAAATAATCAAATAAGAAATTATTATTAGTATAGTGAAAAACGTTATTTTATTCTACAGAAAACAATGTTAATACTTGTTTGAAGTTTTTTTGCTTAATTTACTTTCGCTTTTCTATTTACATTTTCTTGAAATCTTAACCATTGTGTCCATTATTTGAAATCGCTACTCCCAGAATATTTTTATTAATGTCTCCTTTAGCAATTTTTTAAATCAAATTTTCTGCGATTCTTCCTTCATTAGTTTTCAGAAAAACCTTATTTAATCCTATCATTTGTTTGTTTTCTTGTTCAGTTATGATCCTATGTACACTTTTAGAATTTTCTTTTACGCGGAGAGAAATATGTCAGTAAAAATTATAAATATTTCAATTTCAATTCAAAAATTACTAAACTTTCTGGTAGTGCACAGACTGCCAAAACCCAAAAAATTATTGAAATTTCAGGAAAATTTAATAAAATTACACGAATTTTTACTAAAATTTCATGAAAATTTACTAAAAAGTATGGTAAGTTTTTGGATTTTGGCAGTCTGTGCTCGCTTTTCTAAATAGTATAGTAATTTTTACTGAGACTTTTCCTCCATTTATAACTGAATAAAGTACAAGGCACTGATCGATAATTTTGTTTAATGTAATGACGTCTTCTAAACCGTTATGATGAAGGCTATCGAGATTTTCGTTGGAAAGAAAATCTTTAACTAGATTTTCTACTAAGAATCTAAGCTTTAGTTTTACCTTCTAGCAGTTGACTTTTTAATATTCTTAAGGAATCTGCAAATCCAAACTTTTATTTTACAGTACACTAAAATTAATTATATAAAAAAATGTATATGTTACTAGAATAAAAAAGCAATGAAAATATTTACTGGAAACAATCTGCATATTTCGAGATAAATTTAGACGGAATCGTTTATTAATTATAATTTGATTTTCCATCAAATGCTCCTAGCTAAAAATTAAATAAAATTATTGTAAATATTGTGTTAAACAAACAGATTAACAGTTTATTATGTTACGTTATATTTTAATTACTTAATGTCAACTGATAAAGTAAATAATATTGAAGTTTTTATACCGATAAAACGAGAAGAAATACTTAAAAAAAAGTTACAGAGAGTTTATTTAAGTTTAACTAAATGATTTTATTTATTAACACGAAGTAAAATACGTTAAAGTTATGTATCTATTTTGCTGTGATAAATTTTGAAGAATTTATTTCTTTTGATGATAAAAGAATACCAGAAGAATCTACGAAAATTATTTTTTAACTTTTATAAATTTAATTATAATTTCTTATTAATTACATTTCTCTGTAGGTTTCACAAAGTTTTTTGAGATTATAGTGTTAACTGATAAGTTTTATAAAATTAGTATTTTTTTAAATTATCGGTATATTTTCTATATTTTCAAACAATCTTGTGTTATAAAATTATTTACAAAAGCAGAATGTAATTAATAATAGACTAAAACTGCAAGATTTAATTAAAATGAATGAAAATAATGCGCTTAACGTATATCGTTCATCACAGTTACTATTAAGGGGATATGATACCCATTTTCTTCTCATCTAAAGTTGACCTGAAAAATACATAAATTTATTAATAATAAATTC
>JAWWEO010018988.1:0-18165 GCA_035582975.1 Ormyrus labotus | reverse complement strand
CAATTTAAGTGAAATTTTAATTGTGAATAGTTAATAGTAAAATTCCATTGATTCAATCAAATTTTTTTCTCAGTGTAGACATTAAATTAGGTTAAAAACTAAAATTTAATACTAAAAAATGTTTTCATGAAACTATAATTTTACAATTTACAGATAATAGTTTTTCGCGGTTTATCTTACTTAGAATTAAATAAAATTTAGTACAATTTTTATCAAATGGATATAAATAAAAATAATTAGATATTTAATACTTGACTTTATTGATGTGACAATACCAGAAAGTAAGGGCGCGCGAAGCGCGCATGATCTTGCTAGTATTTTAAAATGGGGAAACTCGGTAAACGAAGTAAATGTATTTTTACTACTGCAGGTTTGTGTTTTATAAAATTCTTATACAATTATGGATACATTCATTTTACGGACTGCGTACTTTTAGTATTTTATTATCCATTAAATATTTTTAAAAAATGTTCTGAATTTTCGTTTGATGTCAGAGAAAACTGTGCAGTCTGCTAAATTCGTTCATTGGTCAAAGTAGACCTGACTTGGAATTTTTTAATTTTCAAAAAACAAGCAAATATTTCATGTTATTTTATAATTTATCGTTCCTGGCATATCATCAAACTGGTGGCGACAAAAAACTGGTAAAGATAATTCCATCAGAGATATAAAAATAGCAATATATAAATATATAAAATTTTCATGGACCAAATATCAATAACAGTTGACAATGTTAAAATTCATTTTTGAATTTTCAACATATAAATGTTTAAAAAAAATTGAAATTGCAGACTCTTCGGTAACAAGACTGCTATAACGAAAAATCTCCTTTATTCAAAAACAAAATAAAAGATGAATCGTTACCTCCGGCCTGCAGCACGTAGAGGCCTTCCTCGCTAAAAAATTTAGCCAACCTCGATAAATTTAGTTTAAGATCCTTACACATCCAATTACAATGGCTCAAGCAGCCAGCAAGTCGATCGATTAATCTTCATTAGCGTTTCTTCCCCGGGCATCATCTCGCATTCATCGCTTCAGCCGCAATCTTTCCTCCTCCTTGTTTTCCGACCCCTTTCTTTTTTCCTCGGCGGCTCAGGGGCCGCGCCGTCCTCTTGTCATTCATCCATGCGCGCTTTTTTACTTGTCGACGACGACGTCGTCGTCGTCTCTCTCTCTCCGCTCTGGCGAAAAGTCGTTGTCGAAGTATCCGAGCGTTCGAAATTGGACGCTCGACTTGCCACGACGACGACGACGACGACGACGACGACTTCACCAGAAGAGAGAGAGAGAGAGAGAGAGAGAGAGAGTCGACGATTCGGCGACGATCGTCCCACGTTCCCGTTCAAAGCGAAAGGAGAGGAGGACAAGGGGATGGAAAGAGGATGGAAGCTAGCGGATTGAAACTGTGGATGGAAACGAATTTTTCGGTGAATAAAAAGGATGCGAATTTTTATGAGGGCTTCACCTGTCAAATAGAACCTCCCCGCTGCAGTATTTATTTGATACTTGCCTTTGCAAACTTTTTTCGAATTTAATGTCAAGCGGATTTCAAGTTCAGGAGCTGATGAATCTTTTAATCGCCTGCATACAAGGGATGGGCGAATCATTCCGAGAGGCCTGATTTTTGCGCGAAAGTTGACAAAAATTGAGTTTAACCCCAATATTTGATACTTTGTTTCATTATATCATTAATTATTAAATTATATTATGGTTACGTTATTACAGAAATAAAATAAATTATTAAATAAATATTAAATTAAATAATAAAATAAATAAAAAATAAATACAATATACGTATGAATCGTTAAAGCATTTTTATTAAAGCCACTGTTTGAATTAGTTATTGGTTTTCGTATTGATTTCAGAAAGCGTTGAAAAAATATTTGTTTCTCGCGCTGATTAAACGTATGAGAGACGTAAAATACAAGAATTTTGTAAATGTAATATGTGTATAATGCAAATTCACGATTCCATGAATGAAATCGTAGATATTCACTCTCACACTATATTTAAATTGGCACAGTTTTTATATATTAAAGGTGAAACTAGATCAGTACTATTAACAATCGGCCTTCCACAAAAAGCACAGACCTAGATGTTTACTAATTATAGAAAAAATTATCCCTTTCATAAAAACAACAAAGACTCTGCAAGAATAATTACTAGGTTAGTTGAATTCGATAAATCGATGCCTCGACGATGTTTTATCGTGCAGATGCTTTTTTAGCGACTTTTTTTTCATCAGACGCTGAATTGCGCCGATTACGATGCTGATTGAATCTGATCACCGATAACGAGACTAACGAGATCAGCTTCTGAACATCCTAGTCTGGGAACTACTCAGGTGAACCTAGTTTTTGTGTTGACTTAAATAAACTCCGACGCGCATCGAAGGAACTTCATTAAGAATCTGTTGAATTTACTTAATTGTTTTAGTTATAGCTGCACCTAGTTTGCTGGCATATCAGTGCATCTTAAAGTCAATAAAAGAATTTTATTGATTTTAAGATGCAATAATCGAGATAATATTTTTTAACGCTTTTTGGAATCACTGCTAATTTTAATATTAAGCCAAAACTATGATACAAGCACGACGAAAACAATATTCTATTTGGCTGTTCTGTTTCCGCTTGCCTCAGTGGCTCGGTATCGAAGTGAAGGGGGCAGATGGTGCTGCCCTTCCTTCGAGAGCTTTTCCTCCCAGGTATCCGGTGCGCTCAGAGAAAATCTGCATCGAAATTCTTTTTTTCAGAGCGCCGTCCGCGTGCCGGTCGAATTGCTCGACCATCCGCGCGCGTTTTATTATTTTACAGCTAAGTTTCTGAAAGCGACTTATTTTCTACATATGCACAGACAAAATTTTCTATTCAAAATTACCATGAAAACTATGATAATCGTGGGACAGGACTCCCTTCTCAAAAAAATTATTTGAAATCGGATTAAATTTTAACGTGATAGCACGGTAAAAATTATTACTCAATCCTAGTAATGTCAAAATCGTATTTATTTGTTCAAAATCGAATTAAATACAGTAAAATTTCAAATTAGTGATAATAAAATATAATAAATAAATTATATTTAATAATTTTCCATTTTTACCAATAAATTATATGTTAATATTTTTGGTTACACTGAAAATTGAATTAAGGTTAGGTAGAATAGGTCGACTATCGTTTTAACGTTTTTCATGGTAAAAATTTATACCCAGCAGCGATAAAAATCATACTAACATTTATATATTTTTTATGTAAATATCATACGAATTTGTAAACAATAAAATTTTACCATGGTAGCATGATAAAATTTCGATATAAAAACTAATAAAATTTGATGTCATCGTACAATTAAACATTCAAATACGACAACCTCGCACCGATATTATCGTCATTTTCACGGTAATTTTGAATAGAAAATGTTGTCTGTGTGTTTATTGTATAAAATACTTTTAGGTTCGAACGCACGTATAGTCCTTATTACGGTTGTAAGATCTTGCACACGCACAGGTATATAAGGGAGCGTAAGGTCGTACGTCGCAGCCGAGGAGACTCGAAGCAACCCAAACGCAATAAATAAGTCTACCAGTTCTGAAACATACGAAGGCCCGCACAACGCCTTTCACTTAATTAGGGCTTCGCCTTAGAGTCTGTCGACCACAGGTCTACCTTATGATTTTTCTGTGCATCTGGGCGTTCAAATATATCATGGAACAAGATCCCTTTCGAGATTCTAAGATCCTGGTAAAGATAAAAATATTAATAATGGCCGGGTAAGTAACAAATAGGTATTTTAAAATCCTAGTTAGCTAACTTTGATTTAACGATTTTTTTTATCATTCTCGCATCATTTTAATATATGGAACATAACCTAGAAATATTAAAATCAAGTTACATTTTCGTTCTCAGTTATGCAATACAATATATAAAAGATTTTAAATGCTCTAGATAGCTTTCTAAAATAGTAATAAGAAGCATAAACGAAACATTTATTTATAATACTGTTTTAGTAAAATTTTAAAGAAAACGAACATTTATTTCCTCTTTTCTATCTCTCTCGCTCACAACCAGACTACCAAGCAAGTTTGTGAGTATTTTTGAGGTAAAAAAAGTACTTATCGTATAAATACCGATACATAAGTTTAAATTTAGCCAAACTAGGTTAATAGTCCACCTTTAGTTAACAAAGGAAGTAAAAATACCTATTTTATAGGTTTTACATTTATCAATACCTTATAAATAGGTATTTAACTTTTTCTCATCTCTACCAGAGTTCAGTACTGATAGTTCATTGCAAGAATCATCTTGCCGATTCGTGCAATTCGATCTAGGCCACGAAGGAATGCCTGCCAAATGCCCAAAAATAAGTTATTCAATACATGCTTGCGCTTGCAACTTGCTTTTAGCCGTCCACTCGTCTAGTTCTATCTGTAAAAAGTAGAAAGTCTAAAAAGTTGGTATTTAATCTACGGTTTTTTTCACGGTATGAAAAACAATAATTTTCGAACCTGAAAAGTCAATTTTCTTTTATGTTAGAACATTAATGTTCTCAATAAAACCTTCATTGTAATAAAGACTAAATTTACAGAAAAGTGATACAAACAAAATTTCTTATGTCAAATTTTTAGAATGAGTAAGTTTTTTTATTTTCACTTGATCTTTTTTCTCTCACTGTAATTTACTTTTTTTTTATTGAAAAACAGTTTCAAAATAATTTATGTAAAAGTGATAACTTATCAGTAAAAATATTCCATAGATAATTGTATAAACTATTTGGAAAAATAGTTTGATTAATTCTAGAGAACCAGCCATTTTAGCATTTTCATTTCGAACATGGCTCTTCCTACTATAATGGGATAGATTTCCAGCAGGTTTAAAGTCAATTTTGTGAGCATTTAACTTTATTAGAAATTCAAATTCGCGAATTTTCAAATATATAATCCCTTGAATTAACTACCAAAAATAATCAATTTTCTGATAGAAATACTTTTATGCATTCTATTATGACTCAACAGTTTATTTTATTCACCTTTAATTCATGAAATGTAAACATGTAATTATTCAATCGTTTATGTAGTACATATAGCGTATCCAAAATACTAACAGATGTTATATTAAATTATGCTACTTATCTAGAATGTACTAATACAAACATATTGATTCGTTAATATTCGAAACTAAACAATGTTTAGACTAAATAATCATCAAATAATACTGTTGTTTGTTTATTTTTTCCAAACGTACACTGCAATACTGATCATAAAAGCGCATGCCCTATTAACTGCACAATTAATACTCATTAATTAATGTACATATAAAAATAATCTTTCCAGAATTTTTAATTAAATCAGAGAATAAAGTTTTGTCAGAGGATTGCTGAAATGATTCAATTATGATAATTGAATTCTCCGCATACTCCCGGTTTATATTCATCCGCGCAGTGTAATAAGAGCATCCTCGACATAATTAAACGAAAAATAATAAAGCCCCCGGTAAAGTCCACAAACGCATCAACGTGATAAAAACAGACTTAAGGGGCACAATGGTCGGAAAATCTATGCGCGTAGTCAAGAACCGGGGAGGTTATACTAAGCGAAGAGTCTCTCAAAGAAGAGCGGAATGGGAGCCCCGGAGAAAGACGAGGGGGGGGGGTCTGCTTCCACTTTCGTTGCAGCAGCAGCGGGCGATTTATGAAGATTCGCCGGCGTCGACTTTGTCGGGATTCTTCGATCCTTCGGGTCGAAACTCGAGCCGGGGATTAGGATTACCGGCGCAGCTCCGCTGCTCGTAACGAGGATCTCCAGGAGCTTTCGTTAGTCTTTCGCTCGTCCCGGAATTCCTCTCCGTCGCGATGTACCGTGACACGTGTACCACGCCGGAAGCATTTTCATATTCGATCGGGCCGCGCGATTTACATGATGCCGAGAGTCTGCTGGAACTTCGCACTCCGGTGTGAAAGATCCGTCGACGCGAGGGTGTGGACGAGGAGCTTCATGGCTGCTGGGATTTCAAAGAGGGGATTCTCTTTTTGCTTTTTGCGAGGGAGAGGCGTTCGATGGAAGTGAGATTTGATTGAGGGAAGATGCACTTTTGGGAGGAGATTGTTTGGGCAAGGAGCGCTGGTTCTTGAGAGGTTAGAAAAACGTTGAGACGAAGGCAGCGATTTTTGGGACGTATATTGTGATGAATGAGTGTACTTTTAGGTCATGTTTTATTCAAATTTCTAAAAAGTCCGGCTGAATTTCCTTGACAATAAGTCTTTAAACCACAATTATTGATTTTTAATATTACAAGTAATGAATATTTTGATAAAACTTAAACATAAATTATTTTACATGCTCTGTCATTACATTACCTAAGGTTTCCATATTCTGATAATACCAGATTCAAGCCAAAAAATTCGTTCTTATGCATAAATATAAACGTCACGATTAACATGCCGTCGAGCCATTCCGTGAGCCACTAACAAAACCTTCTTCAAATCCCAAAAAGGTTCGCAAAACATTGGGTTTTGCGCAACATCAGACTTTACATTTGAAAGAAAGGCAGAAAATCAAGAGTCATCCCGTTGATGAAGTGACCAGCGGGCCAAGTTCCGAGGCTGTTTGCACTCGACTGCATTCATAAATCCTGGCATTACGTTTGACATTATAGCGGGAATTGAGAGACATCCGGACATCGAGGTAGCACTTTGTAAGCACAATCCCGGCGATTTGAGCTCAACAAAATGACCGCTGCAGCGGATAAAATAGCCCCGTCCGCGAGGACCTGCCTTTCAGCTCTAAGCTTTTCATCACCGTAATTGCTGTTCGCGCTCGCTGTAATATTCTTTTGTGTTTGGCCATGTATTTCGGCAGAGGATTATGCACAATTCATGGCAATTGCCTTTTTCGGGATAATTCGTTGAAGTGCGATTTTGAATTACATTTTGAATCGCGTGAAAAAGGATTTCATTGTAGATTATTTATCGAGCAGTATTATGTATGTGAAATTTCTTGTAGAAAAGCGCGGAAAAGTGTATCGTCGAATAGGGAGCAGCCTTTTGAACAAAAAAGTCTCTTAACATTTTTAAACTGATAACTATAATTTTGGAAATAATTATTAGAAATTCTGCTGGAAATTTCACGAGTTTTTTTAAATATTTCACTAATAGTGGACCAAATTTAGCCAATCTAATTAGCCAAATAATAGTGCAAAATTTCCAATAGGGAATTGATGATTTTCAATACTGAATTTTTATCTATTCGAAAATATTAGGAATCTCACAGGAGCCATAATCCTTAGTATAAAATACTCTTATTTAGAATAAAATATGAGTATCTAATCTAAGAAAGAACGAATCGCTTAACGCACCTTAATATATCCACTGTATAAAGTGTTCATATGCTAGCACATTTCTTTCCGCCATAAATAATGACATTAACTCGCGCCGTTGACAAGCTGATTTACCTAAAACTTAAACAAATGCCTCACATTTTTTCCCGACCGCGTCTTATGAAAATCAAAAAGCCCTCAAAAAATCCGAAGGCAATAACTCTCCCCCCACCACGAATACCAAAAAAATCCCCTCCATGCATCTTCTTCCCCCCCTCCCCCGCCTTCAAAGCCGCCTCTCAAAAAAGCCTCGAAAAAGCAGGTAATTTTTCAGGCCCCCGGTCCCGGCGCAGTCGACTGCCTCGCGACTCGTAAGCGGGCAATCGTAAGTTTCAAGTGCTTTTCGCCGCCTTCGAAAAGCGATCGAACTTGGCTGAGGCGGCGGCTGAGTCGGGGGGGGGGGGGGGGGGGGGGGGGGGGCGTGTGTAAACGTTCGCGATGGATTTCAGCGAAAGTTCGAATCGCCGAGACAAGCCCGTATAATTCTCCTCCCTCCCCGGGACGTGTCGTATTACAAAATAAAATTGGACGGGGTGAACGCCCCGTTAGAAATTAATGCGCTATACGTACCGCTTGCCCGTGATTCGGTTTAGTCTCGCGGCTATTGTTATTGTAGGCGGGAGAGAGACGTGCTCTCTCGCTGGTATTTATCTTTAATTTGCTCTGATATTCCGGATGCATTGCTTCGGGGTTTGGGTTACGGAAACTTTGTATTTTAGGAGTATTTTGTTAATTGAATCTTCCTCGTTCTTTATATTTAATTAAAAGTTCTCTCCTCGGCTTTCTGCTCGGAGTGAAGTTGAATGACATTTACGTACTAGTCGGCGGCTGCGAAGGGCAGGGAAAAAATGAAGTTTTGGATGAATTTTTAGGGTTTTGATAAGTCTTCTATACTGTGTATTTTGTACTTAAAATAGAAAAAACGCAGCTTGACTAAATTTTATATAGTTGCTATTAGTAAGCTAATTCCACTTTTATTCACAAAAAAATTGCGTAAAAATCTTGCTATAAAAATAAAACTCCATTTAGCTTCGATTTCCTGTTAGAACTTTTATTCACAGCAAACAATTTTTTTGGATCAGTCATAAAATTACTATAATTATTTGATTAAAATATTACCCATAAAAGATAAGCTTATCAATTTTTTGCAATTAATCAAAACAGCTTTCACGACGCCGTAAGAAAATACATCGAGTACTCACATAAAATCTCGTATAAATGCCCTTATCACGCCGAAGAAGCCCATCTTGAAATTTAAATAAAAACTCCATTAATCAAAGAAAGAGAGAGAGAGAGGAAAAAATTCAGCATAAATACAGCGAGATCCATTTACTCAAGAGCCCCCGGCTTTAATACACGCCGAACTCTCGCGCTTCTACAATAAAAAGAAGGCGGCGCGATGTAAATCCGCATCGGGGTATACATATACTATTCGTCGCGCGCGAAGTAGCTCGCCGCGCGCGCGTCGAACGTCGCAATAAAATCGACGTAAACGCATCTGCTCGAAAATTTACATGCGCCTCATACATATGCCCATCAATTGATAATACAACGACTGGCTGCCGGAATAAACTCAGTTCTCTCTCCCTCTCTCTCTCTCCGCCGCCGTAAAGCTACGACATAAAAAAGAAGGGCGCGAAAAATCAGGAAATAAAGGGCGATAAAAAACTCGGCGATGATTTTCTTACTCGGTCTCGCGTGTGCGTGCGCGTGTGTATATGTGTGTGTGTGTGTGTGTTTGTCGGTGTGGAGGGGAGGGACACGAGGTTGGTTCAAGTGACACTAATGCATTCTGGAAGCGATGCGTACATACGCCGCCGCCGACAACCTCTCGATCCGGGATTCACTTCGCAAACTTCCTCTCTCTCTCTCTCTCAGCCGTATTTCTCCGCTTCCTTTTTCCCCTCCCTCTCGACTTTTTCTTATATACACCCGTGAAGTTTCGCGCTCGAGCTTTTCCGTCTCTCTTTCTCTGTGTCTCTTAACTTTTGGCAAGGCCTCTCGTATACGCGCCCTTTTCCCGCGATGTATTTTTATGTCTCGAGGCTGCTTTTTTCTGCTCCCACCCCCCACCCCCCCTCCCGTTCCCCAGTTTTTTAAGTTTGATATTTCGTTTCTTGCGGAAAATTTTTCCTTCTCTTCCTTCTTTTTGAAGAGCCGAGTTTTTCACGGAGAAATTGGGTTTTCGGGCTCATGAATAAGGTAATAATCGCGAGAATACGGGAGCGTTAGCTTTTTGCTGAGCTGTTCCGCGGATGGAGTGGAAAGGTTTTTTTTTTTTGTTTTTTTTTCTTTTTTATGGAGAGCGTTTTGGCTTTGCCGCAAAGGCTCTGTTCTCGAGCTTTTTGCGAGCGGTTTGATGGCGGGGGATAGTGAATTGAAAACTGGATGCTGGAGCAGTCGAGTTTTGCTCTTTACTGACGTATAAAAGTATGATAATGTTGAGACAATTAGCTGAGGCAGCTCGGCGAAAAAATCGTCAAGTTTCTAGTCGGTTGTAGCAAAGAAATTTTTATCTTTCGCGAAATTACTTTTTCTATTCGTCTAAAAAGAACATTCAATTTATACGTACAATTTTTCACAGACAGCTACCTTCAAAAAGGAACTTTTACAATAGAATAATATCAGGCAAAAGCGTAATTTTGTTTAACAACAATGTTCCAACATCGTCATATCTTTACGGTCCGAAATTAAAATAATCTCGCGACTCGCGTACAAGCCCGATATAAAAATGTTTTCCCGTAAATTCGCGCGATATAGTTAAACTCGGCATCCGCGCCTTTGTTTTGCGCACAATGCGGCGCGCTCTCGCTTTTAAAACTCTTCAAAATTGACTGCGATTTCTCGGGAAATCTCCATGAAAAATATTTAATAAATCCACTCGCACATTCCCGCGCGCTCGCACAAAGTCTCGTCAGCCGGGGCTTTCATTTTTCATTCCGGTCCTTCTCCCGCTTTCTTCGGCCTCTCTCGCCTTTTGCTCTTTTCCGTTTGTTGACCGGCTCTCTCTCTCTCTCTCGCTCTTTTGTGCGCATCGCGCGCATTTTTCCTCGGGAGCCTCGCTCCACGAATTTTCAGCGCCAACTTTTGACTTTGTAATTCCTTTCCGAACTTCGCGACTCCTTAACTTCCCGTTCCTCGCTCTGCGGATATATCCCTTTGCCGCGCCGGTTTTGCGCGCCACGGCTTTTTCGAATTTACTTTGACGAATGCATAGATATTGCTTATTACTAAAGTCGAGTGTAATGGCGGATGGCGCTGAAATGCAAGAAATAGGAAAATAATAATGTTCAGCAATTTTTTTTAGGTCGGAAATGTAAGTTTACAAGTTGATTCTGGGAGAAAATGATCGTACGACGTCAAGGCACTAGTTTCTTACCGGGACCTAGATTTTTATCAATTTATAAAACGAATATTTAAAAAAAAAATTCTGGTGCAAGAAGAAATAGTTAAGAGTCTAGATATATAGTGGAATCAGCGTAAATCAAAGAGGGCGCTGCATACGGAGAAACTTTGCCTAATATAGCTCCACCGTTTTACGGCGAAGCCTTACGAAAGTTTTGATTGATCATTAGTTCTTGCCTATCCTGTTATTTTATCCTTTCAAAATCCTTAAATTATCATAAAGTTTTTTAAAAAAATCAAGGTTTAATTTAAGAATAAAAATAGCTAAATGCTATGACTTGAAATAATCTTGATGGAGATACTTAACTGCCTAAAAACTAGTGTTTTGCGGTACTAATATTTTAAAAAATTTGAACTTATTTAACATGTTGCATACTTGGATACGTAATTAAATAAAAGCTTCACCTTCTGTACAATTCAATGAGCGATAAAAATCTAGTCAGCTCGAAATAAGACCCTAAAACGCGTTTCTTATACATTTAGCTCAGAAGCGTCATCGACAAAATGAAATCTCAGCTGCTTTTACAACTTCCGATGATCCTCCGCTCGAAATTCGTGCCAAGCCCACGTCTAATCGATTCAAAGGCGCATATCGTCCTCCCTCGAAAAGGCAGAAGGACTCTCCGGTATGTGGCCGGGCATTCCGGGACCGATTCGGATACGTCTCACTCTCGGGCCGGTCCGAAAGTGGCTTCGTTTCCTCCCCGGAGATATCTCCTATTTACATATTTTCTCGTTTTGCGAATTCCGCGCGGAAATTCCGTCCTTCGCCTCGCGAAATAATATTTAAATTCTCTCCGTCTTTTTACGGGATTGCCCGGCGCTCTGATCTCCCGGAAATCACTGCGGCCTCGGCTCTCTCTGCTTTTATTTCGACGACGCTGCGCCTGCGGGCTGATTGTACGGCATGTTTATGATAAGTGTCGTATTCGTCGCGCGCAGTTTGAATCGGGCGAATGTGCCGAGCGGTGCGGTATAACGAATGTTCACTGTTATTTGCTAAGTTTGAAATGTCGATGTTTCGGACGGGAAGCGAGGCGTGAAAAGTTTTCACTCATTTCGGATTTGCCGGTTTTAAAGTATGTTCTGTTTAAGTTCGAATTTTTGGAAAATTATGCGGGATGCGATCGCCGCTGATACGACTATTAAATTAAATATTTATTGATTTGTAGATAGAGAAATTAAGAAATTAACGAATTTTTCAAAGAATCAGAGATGATTAAAATTGAAGCTTCATCATATGGTTAATGATAAAACGAATACGTCATTTTAAGTATTCATTTTAAAAATTTATAACCCTTTTATAATTTATAAAATATGTACCAAATAGAAACATTTAAGTAATGTAAATATTACCTGACATCTGTAAATTAAACATTTAATAAATTAAGACAATTTTTTGTTCCAGGTGAGTTGCATAAATATCGCTTCTTTCGAGCCCTTTAAATTATGTAAGTTAATGCAATACAAATGGATTACTGTTTTTATCAAAAGAATATGTACCACTGTATAACATTCAATTAGCCTCTTTTCTTATTTCTTGTATTCATGTCTGTTTGAAGTAGTGCAGGAAGAGAAAATGTAAATACTAAATTGGAAAAACCACAGAATATACGACGGCCTATTTAACCTCTTTCCTTGAATACTGAAGTCTTACAGTGAATGCATAAAGAGGCACTACCGGTTATAAAAAGAAGATTGTTTCAGCGCTATTTGAAAGTAGGTATTTGCCCCACTGTGCGGATTCAAAGATGCTCCACTTTAACGTCTTCCGAATCTAGTTTTTTGTTCATATCCGAAATTGTTATTTTTGTACGTATCTTTCGTGTTTCTCTCGGAAGTAAATTTGGTTCTTCGGTGATGTTTGAGCATCCATTTCATCGGGAGTCTAGATCTTTTACTAATGCAAAGGGGCGCGTGCAGGAAAATATACGTCCAAGTCCATCAAATATCGGGTCTTACAGTTCTCGATGCATATATACTTACGTATATTTACTTTTAATGTTATCGAGTTCCTGCACTTGCTTTCTCCAACTCTTCTTAACTTTCAGATAACATACATTTTTTCACGATACTTATATATTGCATATTACGTTGAATGCAATTTTAATCGGTAAAGGAATTTTTTAAAACAAGTTTTCTTTAAACGCGGTGAAATATAGTATGCATCTTGATATTATGCATTATAAAATTATAGCATTATTTGCGCAAGTTTTATTTTCAAACAAATATTCAGTAAATTATTAAATTATCAAATAGACTTTATAAAAGTATTTTCACTACTATATAACTAATTCCATTCTTCACCACAGCGAAATTCTTTAAAAATGTCAGATCTCCAATGACAGATATTCTCCCCCATAAACCCATTCAATACTCAAAGCACTATAAACCCCGTAATATTTATTTTTAATCTTATATACTCCGTCTCGAAAAATGGACGAATCTTCGAACTGCAGTTTCCGCAGGCCAACGGATACACCTTCAAACTTGTTCCTTCTCGTTCTACTTTTCAGGGTATTTCACCCATACCTCGAGGCCGGCGGCCCTTTCCACCCTCGCTTTCTTCCCGGCGACTTTCGGAAGAATCTTCGATTTGTCGCTCTTTGTGCGTCGTGCCGCCACATCCGATATGTGAATCGGACAGCTTCGGAATATCGATGGTACGGGAGCGAATCTTTCCCCGAGAATCCAGAAACACGCGCTCCTCTCTCCTCCTCTTTGACATTTAAATCGCGGGCTCTTGTTTCCCGCCTTAAAAGAAAAAAAAAAAAAGAAAAAAAAGACACGTCGGAAGTCGACGGCGAACGACGTTAGTCATACGCCTTCTGCGTGTAAACTTTTCCTCGCGGGTTTTGCGGAATTCAAAAGTCTCTTCATAACTCAATAACGATCGGGCGATTATTCAAAGACTAGGAGAGGAGAGAAACTGGAAAATAAACCCGCCTGGATATAGAGACGAGCCGAGCACTGGAATAAAGGGAGGAAGGAAGGAAGAACGGCTGGAGGGAAAAAAAAAAAAGATGAACGGCCGATGTACAGATAAAGAATGTGGGGAAGGAAGGAACTGGGAGAGAAAAAGGAGGAGGAGGATTAGGGGGATTTAAAAAGGCAAGAGGGAATATTTGACTTGATATTAATTTATAGCCCCGGCACTTTGTAAGTCAGAAGAAAAGCTCAAATAATTGCGGAATCTGCGGCCTTATTTCATCTAATATTTAGCAATATTCGTATTTAGATTAAAACTCTGAATACAAATCCTTACGTTTTTTCATCGTGTTAAGAAATTTATTTCCCGTTTCAATATTTATTGACTCGTAAACTTTATTATACCAAAGTAATTTTATCGGAAAATAATTCTATGAAATATTCCTTGTATTAACAAAATATCGATTTATCATTACCAGCGATTTTCATCACTTAAATTGATCACCCATCCATAATCAACTGATTAATCTCTTGATATAATCAACTCTTTACATACTTTATGTGCACACACGATTCACGTTTATGGGCGCAGCATAAAATTATCTAGCATCATCATGCCATAATAGCTCAATAACGAGTCCGACGGCTTCGCCTTTTTCTGATTAATTAACCAACCTAGAAAGAATATTTCGCCGCGCAAAAGCAATCTGATCGGCAGCTTCCTCAACGTGGATGTACGTAGAAGCTGGATTCACGCGAGCGTAAAAGATTCCTGAGCGAAGGGTGGATCGACTTTGGCTAAGTTCATATTTCCTTAATATTCCTCTGATCGTAAGTAATTCTCCTGTGGCAGGAGAGGAGAAGGAACTGCTGCGGAGTCACGTTCGTTTTGATCGGTTGCTCGATCCGGGACTATTTCCTAACGCATAATTCATACGACCGAATGCTGACTAAGTTTTTGTAAACAGTCGTCGTTTAATATAAATTGATGGTTCGATAATGGAATCAATCGGTCTCTTACAAACGTTCCATGATGGTTGGTACAAGATTGTCGGTTTAGCACAAAGAGTAAAATTATCTGTAATGTTATTAAAAACTTGATAGAGTTTTTAATTTCTTTTGCTAATATTGCAATTCAACAACCTTGCTAATTTGTTTCAGATTTTAAGTGTCAAGGTAGTTTTATTTTAAGTCATCGAACCAATACTAGTTCATTTTTGTCAAAAATATAAATTGACGTAGTCAATTAAGGTATAAAGGATTTAGATTTGCAGCGCAATTAGGTTAATTAAATGTATTTATAATGCAAGAGGGTTTCGCTTTCGAATTGTATATATAAAGTCCTAGAATAGCTCTTGTAAAACAGGATTTAATGTATGTAGCGACTTACGGGTAATTGAACTAATTGCGCTGCTTCGTGATAGTGGAAGATTAGTGGAATGGTTCTGCAAGTGCGGGAAGATTTTGGGGCGCTTTTAATCGTTTAATAATTTTGATTTTCACTGTCTGTTTGAATTCAAATTGCAGACGGTAGATGTCACTTTATTGATTAAGATTTTATGCAATCATCTTTTCTGTCGAGGGATTACTGAAATTTTTTAATATTAGTCTGTCTTCTTATCTGGAAAATGTCTGTTTGATAAAAATCTTTAAATTTTGAGGTAAGGTGAGAGAATCAAACAATGAAAATGTTTGAACATGTTTTATACGTTATTCAAACGCAATTTTAACTTTTTTGATTACTATAATTTGGTATTTATTTTTCATAAAATTAAATATGCACTTAACAAATTATGGAAACATACAAGTTACGCGTTCTCAAGATTAAGAGCTGATGAATTACAAAAGTAGTAAAACTTCCGATAAAAAAAATTTTACTTTCCGGCAAAGGTAGTTTTGATGAAGTGAAACGCGAAACAAGCTTCCATTAATTCTCCCGCCGACAATAATCAAATTACCACTCTAATAAAGCTCTCTGGAAAACTCTCTTAATAAACGCGCGAATTCAGCGCTCTCCCGCGGAAGTAAAACACAATTCACACGCTCCTTCTCCCTCCGCAGTACTTCGCCGTCAAAAAATTGAAACAAAGAGCAGGAGCTCTCGCAGTAGACACGGCGGCATTAAAATTAAGCTGGCTCACGAGCCCTAAAGCGCCGAGACCTTTAATTCAAGGGCATTCGACACTCGGCGCCGACGCGCGCACACACACACACACACACACAAACACCCGCACGGCAAAGTCATACATAATAATTTCGCAGCAAGTGCCGGAGGATACAGCCCGAGAATAAAGGACAGCCGGACAGTAAAAGGGTTGAAGTCTGGGGAAATGGAGCTGCCGAGCGCCGTAAAAGAGACGGACGCTCTTTCGAGTTCCCTAAGCGGTCCCAAGGTGTTGGGCGCCACTTTGTACCCGGCAGGTGTAGACTTTCGACGTTTTCGCGGACACGCGTGTGCCGGACGGATTTCCTCCCCCCCTTCCGGAGTCTTAATTACTTTTCCGATTTGGCGCCCAATCGCCTGTGACTGTCTGTGTGGGTTTGCCGGGGTTTGTCGGACGTGTGAGATGGCTCGTTTCGCGAAGACGTCTTTTTTTTTTTTTTTTTTTTTTTTGAGACCGCTGAGCCAACACTTTTTTGAGAGCACTTTTGACTATTCTGAATTTGTAGGTTAGCCGGGGTGCGGAATGATTGACGGTTTAGTACGATTAGTGGGGTAGCTTTAGTTGGAGTCTTGACTTTTTGGGTTAAGGAAAGAGCACACGGATGGCTTTGTTTTTACAAAAATAGTTTTTTAACCTTTTTTTCAGGTGTAAGCTAAGTATTGAAGAAATAATTTTAGAAGAAAATTAATTTTTAAAAATCTATTACACAAACTGTAAATTTAAAAGAATCTTTACCAAGTATCAATGCCTTTATGAAAATGCAGAACTATTACACAATCAGTAAACTATAATTGCGATATTTTAGATAGAGTTTCTTTTATATAAAGCATGCGAAGTTATGAGAGGCAAAGAAAAGATTCTTTTAATTTAATTTAATTGTTTTAATTTTTTAAATTTAATAATTTAACTAATTTAATTATTAATTTAGATACTTCAATTATTTATTAATTAATTAAGAATAACGACGAACAGCCGGTAACGTTTTTGATTCATTTATAGATTGAAAATAATCCCTACAAATGGAATTAAATGTTGAAATGTTATTAATAGTAATGAAAAAAGTTAAAAGATTAGCTGTATTTGATCATATTTATTGTAATTAATTAACTCTTTGAAATTGTTTATTTCACATAAGGTATTGAAATTTTGAACTTTTTTCACTAAAATTAATAACATTTCAAAATTTAATTCCATTTGTAGGGCTTATTTCCAACCTATAAATGAATCAAAAACATTACCGGCTGTTCATCGTTATTCTTAATTAATTAATAATTAATTGAAATATCTAAATTAATAATTAATTGCACTTTCGTTTCCACTGCAGTTCTTATTTAGTATTTATTTTAAGCTTAAAACCGAAAAAAGTTATCTCCGAAGTAAATTAAATTAATGTCATTGCACATTATTCAGCCTAATTAAAGTACACATCATATACTATTCAGGTCACTCCACGAGGGATTTTCAATATTCATCATTAATTGTCCAATGGCAATTATCTCTCTAACGCTGAAATGTTCCGCAGTTGCGTAAGCTTCCAAACAGGGGTTTATCAAAAAGTAAAGACGCACTTCCCCTCCCAAAAGAAGCCCAGCGCCCAAAATCCCCAAAGAGAAGACGCGCATCTCGCTCGCAGCAATTGCCCTTAATCGCGCGAACGCCGCTGCAGGATATGCAACACGAGCGGAGCTTCGTCAAACACGCGCGCGATATCCCGCGGCCGAGTCTCTCCGCGCGCCGCGCAAGGTCTATATCGCGTCACGAGCGCGCGACGAATCTTCTCCCCCCGGCCGCCGGTTGATGCGAGGGCCCGCGAGACGTGCCGGTATTCCCAGCACGAATCGCGCGCGGCCCGCGCGCCCGAGTGCCACACATGCTCCGGGGGTGCTCGTGAAAAAGACGTTGGGAGAGATTTGTGCCAGGTTTTTCTCCCCCCGTCGCCGCCGCCGCCTCTCGCTGCCGAGATTGTTTTCGGAGACTCGAGACCCGACGATGTGCGAAAGTTTTTTTTTTCTCTTTTTTTTTCGGCGAGATTGTTACACGACGCTGAAGCACCGACGGGATATGTCGATGGAATATTGATTTAAGGCTGCTCGATTATTTTAATCTGTTTAGGAAGGTGTTTAGGTATTAGAGATTATTATGCTGGTAAGCTGTTTATTTAATATTAACTCATTTCCCATTAGCCAGAAATTAATTAATGTTTAATACGCATTGAAGGAAATTTCCTTCCTTAAAAAATCCATGAGATGTAAGTTGAAGCTCATCATCGAGCATTGTGATTGGTCTAGAACATATACATA
>JAWWEO010018987.1:0-18171 GCA_035582975.1 Ormyrus labotus | reverse complement strand
GTATTATTCAGTTGTGCGCATTTAACAGTACAGATTCTGTTAAATCAATGGTAGTGTCATTGAAGTAATAGAATGTCCGTTAAGTCAACTAAATTTTTTTCTCAGTGTAACATTGTAACCTGCAGGGTTCACTTCCGTGTTCCTTGTAAACATCACTTTGCTAATCTATTGCAATTCGATTAAGATGAATTTAAAGCAAACGTTTAAACACTTGCAGTTTTTGCATCTTCGACAAGACGATGAATCAGGAAAAATTTAACAATCAGGTTCTCCGTTCTCGGAAAAATCGTACGATCCCAGTATCGATAGAGGCATCCCATAATCGCGCACGCACGCGAGAGCCAGCCTTTCCGCGAAGGTGCAAGCCATCATTTCGTCTCCTCGTCGCCGCATGATTCAAGCTACCGCGAATGGGAGGAAGAAATACCTGTTCTGTAACAGTTTGTTATTTTTTACGTAATAGTAAGCCGCAAAAAGCTCTGCTGGAAATGAGTTTATTTAGCAAGTCGAAGCTGCAATTAGTCTTGGGAGTGGAAAAAAAATTAACGACTGGAAAATGTTTGAATGCTTGATTTTGAATATGGTAATCAGTGGATCGTTTAGATCTAATGGATCCATCGAAAATTCATCACTTATGCCTTTGAAAGTTTTGATTGGCTTTCGCTGGAATTTCAGACCGAACGAATGATGTGAAAGTTCAGTTTCCACGTATATATCACGTATCTAACAGTTACTTTTCTTTTTGTTACAGGTGAGTCACACAAATCGTTTCTTCGCATCGATCCGTAAGTTTAAATTCTCCTCCTAATGTAAAAGCTCGCTTAATAGACAATCTAAAAAATGACTGGTTCGTCTCAAAGCAGCGTAACTAAAAGTCGCAATCAAAATAATGATGTCAACAGTTGCGAAGCACTGCGCCTCGAAATAATTAGCGGATTAAAAGCTATTAACCGGGAGCGCCGCGTAACGGACCGTCTAAATTATCACGACATAAATTTCTAGAGCTCCTACCGAGAGGAAAAAAAAGTACGCGAATCGCTTCCAGCTGCGCTCATCGCCGGCCTGGACTTCTTTTTGCGTCAATCCGCGGAAAATTCAGTCATTTCCGATGAAATAAGACGTGCGTGGATCGATTTTACCGGGGACCGAGTCGCTTTTTGCATGTTGATCTGCGCATGCGCAAAAGAAGGAAAGTTGTTGGGACAATAAATCACGAGAGACGCAACCGGTGAGATAAAAAGTTTTGCCGATGTTAACAAATTTTCTTGGAGCGTCGGCGAAATGGATCAAAGGCTTTTTTATGAAATTACTAATTTGATTGGTCGTTACGTAGGTTAATTTATTTGCTTTTCGTTGGACTTTAGTAGGTTCAGCAGATTTACGAGCACTGACACTTTTATTCTAATTTAAAGTTGCCTAGCCTACTAGCAAATATATTTACATATCGTTAATTTCGTTAATTATGGATGTTTACTAGTCGTAAATAGTTTTTATTGATATCGTGATCTGAAATAATAACGAAGCAAAAATGCTATTTATATATTATTTAGCAAGCGCACATCTCATTCGGCTGAATTATCTCTTGCACACCCGCTAAACGCGCCGCGCGGAGAGTACGGGAAAAACGTAATCTAAATTACGTTACATTACCGCGGATAAGATTGCATCTCCCTAATTAAAATTTTGAACACTCTCGGCTAATTACCGAGCCGAAGCCCCGTAAATCAATGGCCTCCGCCTAAAATCCGCCTTTTCCCAATTACCAAAACTCACCTCGCGTACGTCTACCTCCTTGCCCCGGTGCATAATCGCGCGGAGGAAAGCATAAATCTCAGCGGAAAGGGCGTGTGTGAGTGTGTAAGGCCGCGCATGCGCATGCGCGCGCGCCGCGATATTGCATCTTTCCGACTTTCTAACAACCTGGCAAATTTCACCGACGCTGTGTATGCGCGCGCTTTTATTTAGGAGGCGAGTCACGGTGATAAATCGCACCGGCGCAAAACCCAGACTTTCGTCCGCGTCCTCCGTAACGGAACGAGGAGGAACGATTCGGGAAGGTGAGGGGGAAAAAGCGTGGGCGGGACGAGGGAATAAAAGAACGGTTGCTTTTGGCTCGTGGGGATATTTATGGGTTAATTGTGGGTAGTCCCAGTTCTCAAGGTTTAGGAAGTCATGATTATTTGTTTATGATAATAGGTTTGGTCTTTATACAAACTGCAACAATGTAAAGAAATTCTACGTTTTATATTATATTTTTATATTGCAGTGACGGATGCTACTCTATAAAACTGGTATAATAAACCTGTAACTTAAATTGTAAATTAGAATAGTAGAACATAATCTGTGTGCTTCATCAGACGCAATCGGCATCTAGTTTGAGGATTAGATGACCGACAAGTTTTATATAAGATATGTAAATGATATTACATTCGGAACTATTAAAATCTCTAAGTAAAATCTCTAGTAGGACAAGTCTAACTATCGATATAAAACTGATTGTACACTTCCAGATGCGTAACCTTACCCTAGATGTTCATATTTAAATGTAGAAAGTCAATAATCGTCTTTCCGAATCAGAAGCCAAAAAGTTTTCATAGTTCCGTTGAGTTGTACAACTGGAGCAAATATTTTTAGCAATTAGAATAGTGATTATCGATGTTCATAACTGTTGTTTAAACTCATAGATAGATAAAGAGAGTTTCTTAATCGTGTAATGCAGCTGACACTGTTTTATCCTGCGCATACAAAACTATTTTTAGATAATGACACGGCTTCAAGGCTGATAGCAATCTCAGATGTTGTCAAGCGAACTTTAATCTTTCAATCTAGACGCAGCGTCTTCTCTTTCGAATCAGAATAATTGTAAAGTGCAATTGACGTATAATTTAACCTTATCTTCTTCGGCAGTTTAAGTTAATTTAGAGATTTAAAATGTCACACTACGTCGATTTCATAATTACTTACAAGGATAAAATCTATTTTGAAATCTTAATACTTTAACAAATATTGACAGTTTGAAATAGATCTTATTGAGTTTAGGTAGATTAAAACTTTTCTGAGTATTATTTCATTTATGAAACTCATTGTCCGATAAATGTATTTAAGTCCTCAAAGATTTTGCAGTAAAGTTTTGAACAAATATTTTAGAAACAATGCACAGAACGTAACCACTTATTAGCAAACAGAATTTCTTGCATCTACGTACAAACACTAAACAAGTACAGAGTTTCCAACTGGAGCAGTCCATAAATTCCATTTTTTCCTCCACTTTGCATTTTTCGCGCCACTTTTACAGCCCCAAAAAAGCCAAAGTCAGAAAGCGTACGAAAGGAATTGAACCTGGAAATTCCATCATACAGCGGAGTCTGCATTCCTATTCTACCTGTTCTCGCCGTTTATTTGCCACTTACTCCGAGTTCCCTCTCTCAGATTAGATAAGACGCTGGACTTTCGACGGTTCACGCGTTACCCAGAATCGGCTTTTCCCGTTGGATCTTTCTCTTGCCAAACGCTCGAGATTATCGTGGGGGATTTCACGATTCTCAGATGAGACAAAGCGACGATAATATAAATATTTTTCGATCGTTACGCAAGAGAGCCTCGTGAACTTAGAGGTTGAGAAATGCTAGCTGACTTTATAACCTCGACGGTTTTCGGGTTAGAGTTGAGTCTTATCGCTGATGAAGATAGTTCTGCGTGGATTTAAGATTATTTGAGGCTGTTTCGTTTGGAGAACGAGGAAATGGAGGCTTCGAATAAATTGCTTTATCGTAAACTCAGCTCAGTTGGAAAAAGAAATAGGAAATTAAATGACTTTATTTAATTTATGTTAAGTACGACGTTATCTGGAACTTAAAAATAATTGGAACAATTTTTCTCATTACTTTTTGCGAGCGTTTGAGAATGCTGTTTAACAAACTGCAAGAATTTATAATTTCTATGAGCAAAAGTTTTTTATGCTTGAAAGTAAAACAACACATTTTTTACAAAGAAATGAAAGTTTTTATAGCACAATTTTCAGAAAAAGAAATTGTCCTATTTGGTGGCGTTAATTTACCAAATTTCAGAAATGATAGCTTTTGGCAATACTTTAATCTATTTTAAACCGTCGACTGATGAAATACTTATTTATCATTTGATAGGCCTTGCTTATGAAAATAGAAACAAATTAATAATAGGACCTCGAGGTATTTTCAGATTAATACTCCTATACTAATATTTCACTCCGTTAAATCGTAAACTAAGTCAAACTTAAAATTCTTATTTACATCAAATTTCTTTATTACCCCTACTTTTCCACAATACCTCCGCAAAGACAACTTTACTGTTTTGTATATGTATACTGTTTTGTGTGTGTATGCATAGAGCAAACAGCGAATTGATCTCTTAACTTCGTTCACACGATGCGGTTTTCGCAGCCGAACCGAGCCTTGAATTAGATCGCTCCTAGATAAGAACAAAAGAGCCAGACAGCCCCAACTCCTGCCTCTACGATGCATTGTGCCCGACTTTCGAGTAGGCATTTTTTCCAGCCGGTATATATATACGAATGCCGGCGGAAAAACGCGCGTAACCTTGTCCTCCGGAAAAAAAGCGACGTGTCTTTAAGCAGCCGCCTCCTGCGAGTTCCGGCGCTAATTAGCAACTTCTTTTGTTAAATGCAGCGAGAAGTTTTTTGCTGGGTGGCGTTGGGCTCTCACGACAACTCTGACGCAAGTTTTGTGTCGACTTGGTGGGAGTCTTGGGTAGGATGGAGTTGAAGCGGAATTTTTCAGGGAAAATATAAATGTGACTGGGTTGTTTTCAAGACGAAAGAGAGAATTTAAATGCTAGGAAAATTTTGAAATAATTTAAATTTTAAATCTTAAATAATTACGATCTTGTTGGATATTTGAGTAATTTATGTTGTTTTCGCAGTGAAAGTTTAACAAGTGCAAATTAGCAAGATTCGTCTAAACAATATTTATAATGTAATTACTTAATAAGAAATTTAAAAATAAGTCAACCTAACCAAGATAAAATCACTATAAATCAACAAAGTAATGCTAAACGTCAGCTAAATCTATGAATTCTCTTTCCAAAAGAAACTGGCTCAGTATGCCTGCATTGTTGAAAAGTTCTCGTGCAGAAAAACACGCCGAGCGAAAACGGAAATAACCACTTATTCTTTTCTCAATAACAAACAATTACAAGCCTAGTCCGTATATGCATAATCAATCCCAGGCGGATCGACTTGCATTCATTACAGCATTCCTGACTTAATGAAGTCAAAAGTGGCCTTTTCCTCCGTGTATTTTTATTCCCGGGAACGGCGCCGCTTTCCCTCAAAACGCGAAACAAAAGGGAACAAGTGCAAAGTACGAGCAAGTGATAATATTGCACTTGGCTGCGGAGTAGACCTATTCTTGTGAAGTGCTCGCCGAACAAACGACGCGTGAAAAGCACTTGAATGTTCTGTCACGTAGGTAGAACTCTAGTAATTAAATCATTTATCTTGCAATTTCACTTTCTTATTTTCTTTCAATTCTATTAAGATGAGATGTAAAATAATACTTTTGAGCGATGAAAAAACCGCTGCCAATTCATTGGCACTTAGCTTCCTTATAAATAATTTATCTTCCAATGTTGTTTTCGAGATTCATTAAAAACAATCGATTTCGATCGATTTTAGCAACTAAATTATTTATTTTTGTATTACATTTTTCAAAAATCGAAAAATTAAATTATTCGAAAATCGAAAGCAAAAGATTTCTTTTGCCGCCATCACAAAAAAAAACAAAAAAAAATGAGCCGTGAAAGAAGCAAATCCATTCAGTAGAAGCTGAGATCCAGGCATGCACGCACACACACACACACACATGCATACAGATATTTTTCAAAAATCAATTATTCTTGTTAATCACACCTTAAAATACAATTATAACAGATTTTTGGAACAACTCCAAAAATTACTATCACAAAGCTTCCTCTAGGAGGAAGCAAAAGGTTAAAAAGCAGCTTATTAATGAAAAATTTCTGATTCTATTTAGATGATTGAAATTGTCGAATATTTTAAATGAGGATAATAAAGTATCGTTTCCGGCACCAGAAAATAAATTTGACATTTGAACTGGACTGCAGTAAGTCGACTTCCTTAATTAAGGCATACCTTCTTAAGGTATGCCGTGCATTCGTGTCACCGTTAAGCTCCTATTATACTAAATGTACACCCGTACAATTTTCGAGGAACGCATCATCGTAATAATAATTTTGCGAATCTTATGGGCGTCATTACCACATGCTCAACTTTAAATAGGAGTTATTTACGGGATTTCGGGATATTTGTAACGCGAACGGAATTTTTACAGTAATCCATTGTCCCGTCTATTGTTACGGAATTATTAATTTCGCGGATTCCCACAAGCGAAATTTTCGAAAAATGCGAAATTAAATCAGGGCGTTGTATTGAAACAACAATGAACTCTGTATAACGGTGTTTTGAAAAAAATTATTAAAGAATAAAAACTTCATTTCTTCCTCTTTAACGGGGTTCAAAAATTCAACTACTACCCGCGAAAATTGGATTCAGATCAAAGTCATACGATATCGCAACTCGATACCGGAATCAAAAAAAAAAAACATTGTCATAGGAGAATCCGAGAGGAGTACGCGAGCCTAGCAACGTTGTCGTTTGGCGAGCATCGACCTAAGAAGTCTTGTAACCACGGCTACCGTCGCTCAAAACAACAAAAGAAGCATTTCCCACCGCCGCCGCCACCGTCGTCTCGGTGGTGGTCAGAAGTTCGCAGACGATCTGCGAGATAGCCGCGCGCGCTTAGCGCTCTACATTGCGCAGACGCGCTTTCTTACCTCGTCTGAGAACTTCTCCCGACGTGCGTTCTATTCTGGAGTGACACAATTAGGGAATGGACGAGCTCGTGCGTGACGGTGGCTCGAGCGACGTTTGGGCTTTGATAAATTTCGTTGCTAGGATGCATTTTAATTAAGAGAGGAAAAAATCTTGAGGTCGAATCTGAATTTGATTATTTTTTTAAGAGAAGGGAAATGAATTCATTTTCGTTATTTTCAGAAAAAAATAAAAAGTACTTTTCTACAGCACATAAAGATATGCTTTTCACTCCAGATTAAATACAAGTTTTTAGATGCAAGCCAGCTGCTAAATATTCGATAAAAATCGATTGTATTACTTTTCACGAATGAAATACCTTTCCAGCAACATATTCTCAATCTCAAAAAAAAATTGGCCTGACGATTGTCCCCAATATCACATACGTTTACGACTCAGAAAACAATGCTCCATAATAACCAATTATTTTGCAGAAAAAAAACAACGCATTCGTACAATAATACCGAAATAATGTCATCCCCGCGAAAGCATCTCCTTTCCCACAGCTCCCCCCCGTCCAAATCCATAGGCTTCCCCGCAACCTCAAGCCTGCCTACTACTCCTTTCCTCGTCGGCTGCTCCCGTTTTTTCGCGGCGCACGCACCGCGCGCGACCGTGGGAGCCGGCGACCTCGTCTCCGACGCGCGGCGGCTGCAGCCGCGATTCGAGGTCGCGGACGCGGTGTAACAGTTAACCGCGACGCGGCGCGCGCGCGGAAACCGGCGCAGAGGCCCACCTACACAATCGCCGGAGCGCTAAAGAGCTGTGAGACGAGGAGATGGGGAGCCGGCCGAAACTGGACGCTCGATAAAGCTGGACGACGAATTTCGTCGGTGGATCGGTGCCATAGTTAGATGGAATTAGGTCGGATTGCATTGGCGCTCTCTGTTTTGGGATTAATTTTCATTTCGATAATTGTGGGAGTGCAGCTTTGTTAATTCAAGAGTAACGTGATCAATCAATACGTCATTTATAATTAGAATAGCGGCGCATATTTTAATGATCAAAGAAAATTGCTAGTATGTCATCTTGATTATCGGTGTCTATGCTACTCAGGTCGTATAATTAATGCTCGAAAAGTAAAATCACGGTATAATATACGATGACTTACAATTGCTTTCGATATCTTGGGTATGTGATTGTCGGGATAAATCATTCGAAGGGTGAAAGTATTTTTGCTTCTCGTTAAAATAGAAAGTACGGCTAGCAATTAAAAATGCAGTACATTGATTCTTGTTTGCATCCGAATATAAAAGTCGTTAGGAAATCGTAAAGATAACTAAACGAGAAAGAAAACGAATGTAAGCTATAAATCTATTTCCGTTTTATTCTTTAGAAAGCATCGTTTTTCGCGTTAATAAACTTTTCGCCAAATTCAAAAAAACATTTGCTCTGATTCATAAAATATATTATTCAAAAAAATTAAACACCAAATTAAGTAACTAAATTAAGTGACTGTCGTGAAAGCATTTAAATTGGAAAAATATTTTATCAAGCGATATATATTGAGAAATAAGTCCAAAAGTTTGACAGATTTTCGATAAAAAGGTACATTTCAGTAAAATTTATGTGCAAAGTAGTTCCTTTTCAAACTAGTTGTCAACACCTCAATTAATGTAGAAACATTCAAAGTGGATCACAAAAAATGCAGACTAAATCCGACTTACATCAAGGATCTTCATAATCTTCATATTTTATTGGATAATTACTTGAATTCTGGAGCTATTTCACAGCTGTGAAAATAACTTTATCAAAATATAATTAACATATCAGGATTCAAGACGGTTATACCAGGTTAGCCAAAACGTCGCATTTATTAATAACAAAATATATTGACAGCAGGACCAATGGATACATAAAAGTGTAGCTGTCAATAAAAGTATCTTACTACGTACAAGAAGCTCGTATTGAATCTTGTCCGCTCCAAAAACTCCCTGGCGCCTCGCAGCCTCTTACGTCCGACCACGCAATATTAGGTCAATAGCACGTTCCTCCCCTCGGTCGGGAAAAAACGCTGGCAGAGCGTCGTCTCCCCCCGTCACTTAGAACCTCCGAAAAAGAGCAGCGCCGCCTCCGTGGCTGCCTTCCAAAACGATGCAGCGGCCGTCCACGTCGGCGAAAAGGGGAGCGGCGCCGCGGCGCAAAACCGTAAGAGATCACGCATTCGTCGATATATATGTATACGCGGTGCGATTGTTCGAGTAACCGGTTCTCGCGGCGTCGCGAATTTCAATCGACGTCGGATTTGGGATGTCGCGCGTGGGAGCTCGCGAGCTGCCTCGCTGATTTCTGGAGCTAACGGTTCGCGAAGCGGACGAGGAGGTTCTTTGCTGTTTAGAGGAGATCGCACTTGGTATGTGTAATTTGCTCCTCTTTTCGCGGAGGGAATTGAGAAGTGTTTTTCGTGGGTTCGGGAGAGGTTGAGTCACGGGTCGGCTTGTTTTTTGGAAGTCTTTATTGTGGGTATGCAAATTTGGTTGGCGGTGGACAATGGTAACTTAATCTTAATGACGGTCGAGTTAAGAATTCGAAAGTGTATTATGAATTTGAATAACAGCTATAATAACATGGTTCTCTTATTCAAAAGAGTCTTTTTGCTCATTTGATTACTATAGTAAAATAATAAAAGTGTTTCTATAAATTTAAGAATGAAAATATGGATTTTAATGTTAATAACTGATTTAATTATGTGAAGAGTAATCCTTGGCATGCCTAAATGTATTATAAATCGATGAATCATACATGCAACATGTGTAAATAGCATTGACATAATAATTAATAAATTACAGCCTCGAGAAAGTCACTGAACTCGTCATCACAGCATCATTCACGCGTTATGAATTTCATAATTATAAAATTAAATATTGACTTATTTTTGGCCAAAGTCAATAAAAGGTCAGCATATTTCCTTGAATCTTATCGGGCAAAATCCAACTATATTCGACTAAATAAAACAAAGCAATTTCCCTAATCTTATCTGAAAACACTTATTTTTTACTATTCTTCAAATAGAGAAACTTTGCTCTCGCACAAAAGAATTCAATTACACTGCAAAGGATCTTTTTCTATTCCTTGACAATGACCACGAAGTTTCGATTTCGTTATCGGCCTCTCTCAGAAACTACAATAGTCTCTCTATATACCTACTCTTCAATACCTCCTATCGAACTATTTATCTTCGACCAATTCTGCCGGGCGACATTTCCGCGGTAAATTTTTAACGCCCGTCATGACGTCAGCCTGACGGCAGGTGAGCGTTTCAAGATAGATGACGATGTGTTGTTGTTGCAGCCTCGAGAGGGGATATATGTAGACGTAATTAGCGCATGCGTGAATTGCAAGAGTACAGAAATCGCGGCGTGTTTTCCGTTTCGAAGCAGTAAGTCGCGGCCTAGACTCGGATGATATTTTTGTAATTGAGTCATGCTCTGGGAGTGTAATAAGTTTATTCTTTCTGCTTGAGGAGCGAACATTTGTAAAAACAGAGACTGTAAAGCTTTGTACTGTGGCTTAATTGATACTTACCGAGGATGCAATTTTCAAGACATTCGAGTAGTAATAAATTTGAATATTCGAAAATTAAATGTGTTTTACCTTATTATTTGACGTATTGCATAAATTAGTTTCATTACAGCGAACGACTTCCTTGAGTCAACACAGAATAAAGAAGACCTCGTTAACCATAATGATTCTATCATAATATAGTACCTAATTTTCTTGCAAAAATACAATATAATTACCAAGCAGCAGCAGAAAATCCCAACAAATTTCTCCATTGTAAATATACTGCAGATTTTCTCTGTCGAACAATAAAAAGCAAATTTCTCCGTCAAATTTCAGCCGCTCCCTCGTTCCTGATTAAATAACAAGCGTAAAACAAAAGAAAATCCATATCTCCCTTATCTGCCGCCATTGAAAGCCCAGCAGCAGCAGCGGCAGCAGCTCCAATTAAGGCCGATCCGGTGATGCGACGCTTATACTATCCGCGCTCGTATCGGCGCGTTCTCCTAAGCGCGCCGTCCATTGTGACGGACGCCGAGAGCATTTAATTCTTTTTCCGTGCGAATTGCCTCCTTCGCGCTTGACGGACTCGTCGGTATGGGTGACGAGGCGGACGGAGCTCGTCGCTGCTGCTGGTCGTTGGCGCTGACGCTTGCAGTGGAAAAAGAAATAATGGCCTTTTAGTGGAGGATTTTTGAGAGAAGAGTATTGATTCTCAAGGCAGCGGATGACCTTAGAAAGTTGGTTTAATGGATTTTGGTTGTAAAAATATGGGGAAGAAAGATTAAGTGTTTGCTTAGTCGGAAACTATATTTGTGAATTATATTGATTAAACTACATGCTACGCTGTAATTTAGTCTTCATCATTAGTGACCTAGTTTACATAGAGACGCCGTTTGTACGCGAGTTCTTAATTGTTAGCACAGTAGCTCGTTATCAGAACTCGAGAAACTTTAGTTTGACCCGAAAACTACTAGTTTTACGCAAACTGAGAAAAGCATTGCAGAAATGACGTAACGAAAAATTCAAATAGAAACTTCGGCGTGCGTAAATAGTTTTTTTGGTAAAGATTTAATTTTGCAAAAGTACAAAAGAATCCTAAGTGCTTTGGGTATTATTTAAGCCGCTGCGGAAGTTAAAAAAACAACAAAGCGCATGAAAATGCAAATGACCATAAATTTTCAAACCTGCGTTTTACATTCCGTTACAAAAGATCGGTTTAAAAACTCGTGTACTGCATGTATCATTAGCGAATAATCTTGGAACAAAGTTAGCAATAAATTAAGTGCCGTACGTGGACCGATCTGATTCACATTTTTAAACGATTACGTTATTAAAACCTTTCGTGATTGTGCAGTTTTTCAGAAGTTCAACAAAAGAAGGAATTAAAAAAATAATTTACATTTTAATATGGCCAAGTCACTTTATTATATACATATAGCTTGAACTCAAATACGACCCTTTCATAAAAAGAATCACTTTCTTCGTCTTTTCACGAGATTTTAATTAAAATCCCTTATTCAAACATGACAGCGGTTCCTGCACAACGGAAATTACTACCCAATCAGCTAAAGTCAGATTTAAAAAAAAAATAGACTCGTCCCATTTAATCTCCACTAACAGCTCCACAAAGCAGCACTTCCACACATTGTAGCGGCACAAAAGCCGCTCAATGCGCTTCAATCATCTCCGCTCGTTCATTCGTTCACTGGGACACGTCGCCGACGACAACGACTCGCCGCGAGAGCAAGCGGGTCGTCGGGCCGTGACGCTGCATCTCTCCTCCCCGAGTTCAACAGCCAGGCACTTGGTGAAAAAAAAAAAAGAGGCCGGGAGAAACGCATGCGTGCGCTCGAGAAAACAAAGGGCAATCGCGTGGATCCCTCGAGTCGACCGGTGGGAATCTCGAAGGAAAACCGAGACCGGCAGTCAGTCTTGCGCGAATCGATGGATGCCGGGGTAATCCTACGCCTAGGACGCGGTAAGACGAGAGCTCGCGATATAATATACCGGGATATGCGCGCGCGAAGGAGGTGCGGGCTGGGAATCTTATTATTTATGGGAACGCGCGCGGAATTCGCGTACAGTCGAGTGTGAGCTTTGTGCGCTGGAGCTTCGGCGGTGAGGTGATCTTCGGTGCGAGATCGGGGGTTTGCAGCTGTGCAGCTTTTCGGTTAGTTTGGATTTTAATTGGCTCGGAGGAACGGATAAGTTACTTTGAGATAGGAAGCATTAAAACAGTTTGGTTGATCAACATTCGCGCGGAGTAGATAGAGGTGGAGTGGATTCTTGCTGATATTTTGCCATTTTGAATACATTAATTTGTGCGTGAATCAGACGCGTAAGCCACTTCCGGGAAGTCATTTGAATAAAGATTATCTGCTGCAAGACTCCAGTCAAGAGCGCAGAAAATTTATTGAAGAAAGTACCGTTACAAGCGAATAAAACATTTTACTATTACAGTTTTTTTTTACGTCGTTACATTTCTGCAAATTAGTTGATTTTAGTCGATTTGGAACAATAGAACAGATGAAGCGTAGGAGCTTTGCGTAAGACTCTGACGAATCTGCATATCGGCGAGGCACATTGTTTTAGAACAGATTGCTATTGTTGTTAGAAAGTTCATATTTTTACTGCCATGTAGATTATTCAATCACAAAGTATATTCCCGGTGCACTCGAGAGTTCAATAAAAAATAGAGACTTTCACATTCCTGCGCCTCGATTTGGGCATGTCAAATGAAATGTTGTAATGATCCATCATGTACGAAAAGCTACTGTGTAAATGACATTGATTGATCCGACTTTTGACTAAACAGTGCCGAAACATATTTTTATGCATCAATTAATGCCACCGTTGTACTGATATCTTAACTATCCTATTTTTAAAATGTGACATTAAAGACTTACGTGCAATCATATAATAAGGTCGCAAACAATCAAATTACAAAGTCTCAAAAGTAAATCAATAAATTCAATAGGACTAAAAATATTCCGAATAGCGGAAAGCGATAAATATTTATTAAAATAGAGAAATCTAACTTTTCTTAGAAACATAAAATTTCCAGTTTCACAAAAAGAGGTGACTGTGAATTTCTTTGATTGCTTTGAAACAAAATCCCGAGCGATCGAAAGACTGCAACTACATAATCGGCAGCGGCAACCTAGATCTCGATCGGTTTACCTCAAGGCAACCTCATCCAGAATTTCACTCGGGAATCAGTGACACTCGAAACAATCGAAATCCGCCTCTTCGCCGAGCAAAAGTGAAATTTCATAAATCACGGCGGACATTACGTTATACGCGTCTCTTGGAAATCCGCGTCAAATTAAGCGAGACCATCGGCGCCGGCAGCTGCTCCACTTGCGAAACGACTCGCGAAAGCGCGATTCCGCGAGTCGAAATTATGCGTGACGAAACGCGGAATCTCATAACAACAATGGGGGGCCCCGACGCCGGGCGACGCTCGTCGTTACGCGCGTAACCTTAATGAATTTTCAATAAGGCGTGTCTCCGCGCGACCTAGACGGGCTCTCGCGTTTTCTCTCCGCCGACTGACTTGGCAGTCGGTGAACGCTGCCGATAATGGGCGGGACGGCGCGCGAAACGCCGATAAGATAATCGCCGACCCTTTTTTTTTTGCGCAACGGACTTATCTCGAATTTTCTCGAGCGCAGATAGAAAGCCTAACGAGGAAACGTAAACGGACGCTTCGGTTTTTCGAGCGGAAGTAAGGGCAATGGCTTATGAGCCCTGAGCGGGAATAAGATTAATGACCCAGATTTCGGTTGATGATTTAATTTTGCTCGGGTTTTCATTAGAGATTTTCTGCGATTATCGGAGTTACTTGGCCTTGATACGCTGTTGTTATCTGGGAAATTGGTGAATGATTTATGGGCGATGCTTTCGCGTTTTCTCTGGATTCGTTTGATCTCGTTCGAAATTTTAATCCTGAAAAAGAGGTTAAATAAACCGATCACTTACAATATGCTTTAGCCTTCCGTCTCAAATTTATGTTTATTCTATTGGATAAGTCTAATGATTTTATTTTCTTTCTGTTTCAGGTGAGTTCTTATTGACGTCGGCGTTCCGAGACGTCCAAACGTGAAATCGGCACGAAAATATAAGGTTGGAAGTTGTTTTTCACGACCAATTAAAAATTAACCGTGAAAATATATTGATATGGAAACTCGAATCTCTCGAGTACGAATTAAACAGTTGTAAAACGTAAATCGAGAAAATAGAAAACACGTAAAAAAAACCATCAATTCCCAAAGAGTTAAAGTCTCTAAATACTTTAATGAATCGTAAATAAGAATTTTATAATCCCAATTTGTCGAAAAAAACGAAAATCCCTTAAAAATTCAACAGGCAGCTTTCACTGATAAACGCGTCTTTAAGTATTATACTCTTCTCGTAATTAGGCAAGACTTGCAATCGATTGAAAATCATGCAATTACTGCCAATAACCCGGTGTCATTTCCTCAGAGGAAGGACTTGCGTCTTTAAAATTTGACGTGTATAATCAGCTGTTGAATTGCAGGAAAAAAAAAATAGGAATGCGAAGCCTCGCTTTTCGAGCCTGAGAGTTTTCTCCGTCGGTTGAGAATAATGAGGATAGCTTTTTTCGCGGTTATTGAATTATTAGAGAGGAACTTTATAATTACTGGCGGCTTAATTAAATCGTAGCCATGGTCTCAATATTGCGATAATTAAACGTAAGATGTGTATAATCATCGAATAGACTTTTACAATTAACATAATAACGAAACATTTTTTGCCTAAAATGTCGATAAAATGTTGATACTCTTTAGAAATCAATATGAATTTCGTTGTTATTTATTAGAATAATATAAATAGATTTTATCCCGCGAAATTCGGGTTAATTACAAAATATTGGCCAATAAACGTTAATCTAACGTAAACATTATCTTTTATCTTTCGCGATAACTTTATCATAGTAGATTTAACGACCTAATGTTTCATATTTTCCACTCTTTTCACTACATTAAAATACATCAGCTTTTGACTATAAACCATAACTTTTACAGTTACATCCTTAAAAGCGAGCCAACCGCGGGTACTTATTAAGTGTTCAGCTGTCTCGATTACGAGCATCTCTCTCACTTAGCAAGCGATAAATAATATCGAATTCCGTTTCGACTGCTCCGCAGGAGCAGGAGCAGTGAAATTTACCTCCGCAGATTGAAAAATGACGATACGCAGTGCACGCTTTTGAGCCATTCCGCGTGATTAATCGCGAATACCGCCGGCCGGAGAATTATTCGAATTCCCAGCTGGCAAAGTGCCGCGTTAACGTCCATCCTCTTCGGTAACGGGTGCAAAACGTGCGCGGAAAATTTGCGCGGGCATCCCGTGACGTTTACGTCGCGGATGCAATTATGCGCTAATAAATAAATTTTCTGGGGGGATCATTGTGGGCCGCGGCGCGGCGTCGTAAACGGTAATGCGGCGTTAATACCGTTAATTTGCGGGGAAAAATAGTTTTATTGCGCGGTAAAAAGATTTTATTATGATAAATTGAATACGCACATGCTGCGCTGGTAATTTTGATAAATTTATCGATCGGAACCAGTTGAAATGCGGTTTATATATAAATTTTCAGAGATTTTATTGAATTTTACCGTAATTTTAATTATATTTTACGATGTATCTTAAATTCAATATTTCATTGAAATTGATACAGTTTGTCAATGGTATAAATTTAAGATTCATAAATTAAAATTGCAAAGTCAAGAAAAGATATATAGGTGCGAAAATAAAGCTAGATTAATTCCCTTTAAAATCAAAACTAATGCTCAATGTAACTAAGAAATTTTTAATTCTAATTTACTACTCAAAAAAAGTACATTTCAATCTCAAGATTATCTCCATTTTCCAAGATAAAGTAATTCTCAAATGAAAGATATTCCGATAATCCTTCTTGAAGCAGCGTCACTTGAAGTGCCTCAAGTAATCTCAGCGGCCTCGAGCCAGAAAAGAGCCTCGGATCCCTTGATATCCCGCCCTGCATGACCGATAGCCCTCAAATATTTACACTTCTTACATAACGTCTCCCCCGAGCATCCACTTGGCTCCTCTATTCACCTTTTAAACCTTCGCGCGAAAGCAAAGCAAACTCGGCGCCATTCATTCGCGACCTTTCACTCTCCTCCTCGGGCGGCAGATTAATTAAGCGAGATAGGAGGAGAAGAAATTGGAAGGCGCGACTGCTTGTAATTGGCGCTATTACGCGCTGAAAGAGGCTACCGGCTCATTATGCGCGCGCAGGATGACGCTTAATGGACGGATATTTTCGTGGGGTTTTCTCTTTTTAACGGCGCGCGTTTAGAGAAGCGGAGAAAGGCCAAGTCGAAGGTCAGGAAAAGTTAAATGGAGTGAGGTTAGGTGGTTACCGATCGGTTGAGATGATGTGGATGCTGCATTAATTTATGTGGAACAATGCTTTTTTAGAAAAAAAATCGGAATGCTGCAGTCACGATGATGCATCTTTTATTACATGACTAATTGCATTTAATTACGTGAGTGGAGTTCGTTCTACCTTGACCATTACTAGTGTATCACTCAGATCTTATTCTATTAATTAAAAGTGCATTAATGTTTTATATTAAATCGTGGGTTGGCTCCTTTTTATTGTTTTTGATTTATAGAGGAGAATAAAACCAGAGATTATACCGCGATTACTTTATGAAAAATGAACGAACGACCAATTTATATAATTCAGTTTTGTAACAAGAAACATTTCTTTCCTTCTTTTTTAATTTTGTTTGTATTATTTCGAAGAATTAATAAATCTAATAATTCTAAAAAAAAAACGGATTCCTTCAATTAACAAAGAAAAACACACATTGAATTTCTTTAAATTCTAAATCATTCTTCGATTTTCTTCAGTTTTTCAAAATATACGTTTTCCTCAAAAGCATCATCCACAGCTTCTCTCTTGTGAAGCGCCTCTCCGCGCCACACCTGCGGCTCGAACGGTAGCCCAGGAATCCCGGCAATCTCCCTAAATCAGCGAATCGCGTCGATCGGCGCAGAAAACCCGCGAACAGGTAGCGATCGGCACGTGACGATCTGGCCCGTAGCGCGCGCACCAGGACTTTTACGAGCTAACGAGGCGAACGGCCAAGTGCTCTTACAGGGAATCTCGCTGCGCCGTAATAAAGGCTGACCGACAGGTACATACGGCAAGGCTGCGCCGAGAGCCGGTTAACGGCACTTATATTGACAGTGCCGGAGCTGCTGCTGCTGCTGCTGCTGCCGAAGAGGGTCTAGAGTGCAGTTTTGGTATTTGCGCCGCCGCCGTGCGATCTGGTTTTTTTTCTAGGGGTTACGGGTTCGTTAAGATTTAATAATAGATTTAGAGACTGTTAATTTCAATTCTATTATCGATCGAACAGAAATATTTTAACTGCTAAGTAGTAGAAATAAAAGATTAAATTATTTAAATAGTTGCGCGACTGGAATTTATGACTTCCTCTTTCTTCATTTAAAAGCGTATTGTTAAATTTATCTTTAAAATCGTTAGTTTTTATAGAAAAAAAGAGAATCGAGCCTGAATCGCAATTACTAAGGACAGGCATGTAATCGCGTTTCTTCATTGTTCATTTTTTTCTTGAATGAAGGAGCAATTGTTAGAAACTATATAGAAAAGGATTCTTTAAAATTTTTTTTCACATAATAAATATTATTGCGTTAGAGTGAATTTAAATACAAGGTCTTCAAAAACTATCGGACCCCCCCCCCCCCCCCCCCCGGGGGGG
>JAWWEO010018986.1:0-18173 GCA_035582975.1 Ormyrus labotus | reverse complement strand
TTAGCATCTTGGTTATTTAGCCGAATATGTTCTTTCATTTTGTTTAAACGATTTTTTATTTCATCCGCGTATTCTTCATAGGTCTGATTCGATAATTGATAACAAGTGCTTAACTTATTAAATAATAATTCTTCTGAACGGGGGCGCTGAATCTGTTAACTAAAAGCGTTCTACATGCGGCCCACGTTGCCGGATTATTTGCAGCTATTAAATTTAAGGCTTCTCCGCGTATTTTTTATTTAATTAATGCAAAAAGCGCTGTATTAATCGCGTCATCATTCGTTATTAAATTCTCGACTAGTACTTTTTGCTGTATCTTTTGACGAACAATTCAAAATCGAATTTTGTAACCTTCATTTCTTAAAAACGGTGAATTTTCGTAATTTGCGCCCATGTACACTTTTGTTCAACACTTCGAAAACTGTATCTGTACAAAGTTTCAAAAAATTGGCCGAACCACTTACCCGTAAGATGCGTGCGGGATCCTTTGTTCGTAAATTATCGGCTGAATTGTCGCTAAAGTTGATGCAGCACGGTGTCACTCCCACGTCTCGCTCCTGGATTGATATGATATTCGTGGATGATAACGACTACATACTTGTAAATTGAAAAATCCCAGCGCCCTTTCATAGCAAACATAGTACTATAAAAGAAAATTTAAAAGAAAATTTCAGCTAGCTGTTTAAACGAATACCTGAATAAATGTGATTGGGCGCCCTTCGATGTTCTAGAAGTAAACGTGAATTCAGCATTCAGCTGTTTCCGCGATTACCGCGCAGCGGCATTAGACAGCTTAGCTTCACCAAAGACGATGATCTCCACAAAAGGTAGACCCCCCTGGGTTAATGTGGAGCTCGCCCAGCTGATTCGCATATGTAGCGCCCTGTATCGTCGTTACTCCCGAACAAAGGACAGTAAATTCTTGGAGAAATTCTTAACTCTCCGCAGATAGACAAACGCGATGACTGTGACTGACAAGACCACATATTACCAAAACAGAATATTTGATGCTTTAAAAAAACAACAAGGTCTGGAAGGAGCTAACAAATTTAGGACTTATATCCGGTCGGGGGAGAAGCTAAGTAGCTTTTCGCCGGATGATCTTAAGGAGGCGGGAGGGGGAGGGTAAAGTTTGTTTTGCGAAAAAAATACCAATTTTCAACAATTCTTTTAGACAATACTGATATTTTAGATTTATTTAGCTAATAAGCCTATTATAATACAACATTTAAAGAGTATGTAAAAAAATTTTAGTTGAAAAATATAAAAAATTGACGGTTTTACGGTGAATCTCCGCAGACGCCTCGAAACAGAGTTTTTTTGCAGGATTATCTGAAATCAAAAAATCAAAGGGCGCTGATCAGTTGGTTAGTTTATCTTATTTTTGTCGTCGAGTTTTTTTTTATTTTTCAATTTTTTTATTTTTGGCATCATTTTGAAGTGAAAATTTCGATTTTTGCCTAAAAAAAATCGACCAATTATTGTTGTAAAATTAAAAATAATTAAAAAATTTTAAAAATCTCGATGTCATCAGTGGGCTATTTGTATGCATAGTATGTGTACAAATTTTTAAACCGATCGATTCAGTAGTTTTTTCAGAATTGTGGTCACCGACTTCAAAAATGACATATTTGGGAAAATCGATTTAAAATTTTGTACACTGAAAAACTGACAATAACTTATGAAAAAATGAATTTTGTTATAAAATACCTACACAAAATCATTAATGCCAGGCCCATACGATACATCACTGTCATCCAAAAGGTCAAACGCAGCTTGCTCATCCGTTCTGTTGATGCGCAAATTGTCCGTTGCTTGCACCCATACGTGAGCACTGGGCCCTAGAGTGATGCCCATTTCTTGCATGAAGGTCAGAAAAGCAAATCAACCTTCGTTAAAGACACAAGCTGCTACGTAAGCAGCAATTTCGACGATAGTTGCTGTACCACTCACTGATTTTGGACTGATTTGAATATACATAAAGTACGTTATAAATTGTGTATACCTGAAGAGATCTTGACACAGGGAGGGGACCGGGTAATACAATAGAGCCCGAAACAGATGACGCTCGCCTCGCAGCGCAATGGCCGAAAAGGTGTTAAAACTGACTTCGAGGAGCAGTCATTCAAATGCCCACATCACCGTTATTTTTGCTCCGATTGGCCTCAAAAATTAATACAATATTCTTGAGATGTTGTAGATTCAGAAAAGTAAATAAAAAAAAATCGAAAAAAGTTGTCAAACTTAACTCCCCCCCCTCCCTTAAGAACTACTTTGGTGGTGTCAGTCTCCCCCCTTGATGACATGGATGCGCATCTAAAATCTACTTCTGAAGCTGTTTCAGAAGACTTTCATTTCAAAAGTATTACTATTTGTGAAGTTGTCTTAGATATCTCGCATTTCCCGTCTTTTACGAGGGGAGTCGATGGCATACAGCAGAGTGCTGTGGCGAAGACACTTCCGGTGATTAGTGAATTTCTTCTTAAATTATTTAACTCTTCCTTCGCTTCCCGAAACTTTCCGGCACTTTCGGAAGTAGGCCGTATAATTTCCTTAAGGGGATTATATACCCATCATTGATATGGTTTTAAATTACCTGCAAAAAAGAAATTTAAATTAATAATAGTTTATACTACTGATATAAAAATATAGCTCATTCTTAACCAAATGAGCCCAGACAGAAGTCTCTAGGCTCATTTGATTCAGAGATATTACAATCTCAAATTTTTTGCTTTGGCGTCAACTCCAGTTTGAATCATTGGATAGTTTGGGATGGAACAGGGCTTAAAATCTTTATTTTTAATGTTATTTAGGACCAAAGCTCTTCAATTGGGTAATTTTTTTGATTTAGTATTTTTAGAAAAAATTTAAATATTTTAATAAAATTTATCAGTTTTTCTTGATTTAAAAATAATAAACAAAAAATTACCCAATTGAAGAGCTTTGGCCCTAAATAACATTAAAAACAGAGATTTTAAGCGCTGTTACATGCCAATCCATCCAACGATTTCAAGTAGAGTTGACGCAAAACTCCTAAAAACCAAAGTTTTCAGAAAACAACAATAATAGGACTTGTTATTTTCTTCTGAAAACATAATATTCGGCACAGCATTAATGTTTTTAAATTATAATTACCACTTTTATTGAATGGTTAAAGTTGATTAAAGATATTCTTCTCGCACTCCAATGCTATAAAGAAAACTCTTCTGTAGAAAATTGAAGCACTTCTTTATCGAACACTGGACTTCAGCATTAGTTGAATAATATCAGGTCATTACTAAATCCAGAACTTCATAATGATTTTTTCTCCAATAAGTAAAAGGTTCTATTCCATGCGCATGATGTTCAAAGCAGTATGTTTATAATATAAAGTAACGCTGGCATACTACTGAACGTGCATGTCTATAATAGCACTTACAAACTACACTTTTATAATAATATTTAAAACACAACATTATATAAAAAAACACCAAAAAGTAAAGCCTAAACTTTTGGCTTAAGAGTAGGACCTGAAACAAAAAAATTAAAGCTCCTTTTAGCTTGAGAGCTTGAAATGACAATGGAACTTTAAAATTTACCTGCTTTGAAATAGTAGCAGTGTCCAGGAGCGTTTTCTTTGAAGACGTTAAATGATTATACACTTTGCTTCAAAGAATAAACAAACACGATTAACCTCAATGAACACTTGAGGAAAAATATTAGGACTAAAAAGCAATCAGCTGACAAAACGCACAGTCTATGGCGACGCGTTTGAAGCGCGATGAGAGCGCTTATTCAAAATTTCAATATTGAAATCCTTTTATTAAATTATCTAAAATCAATAAAGCATTATAGAAAACTGTTTGATAATGTTAAAATAATAACTAAATTATTTTTGCAGTGACTTTTTAGAAAACGTAATTTTTTTTTAAGTTTTGGATAAAGTATAGAATCAAAATATCGAATAAAAAAAAATTGATTTTTTGCAATTTTTTCGGTATATAATCCCCTTAAGGGGGTTAAACATGTTTGTTTATTTTTTGGAGTAAAGTTTACAATCATTTAGTATCTTCAAAGAAAATACTCCTGGACACAGTGCTACTATTTCAAAGCGGGTAAATTTTAAAGTTCCATTATCATTTCCAGCTGTCAAGCTAAAAAGACCTTTCATTTTTCTGTTTCAGGTTCTCTTTAGCCATCATTAGGCTTTACTTTATAGTATTTTTTGAACATATATACATTGTTGAATTTTAAATTTTATTAAAAAAGTGTAATTTATAAGTGCTGTAATAGATTCTCACTTTCTAGCAGTGTGGCAGGATTACTTAATTTACAGAGATTGTGTTGGCTTTCACATGCACCTAGACTACAAAAAGCTTGCTCTTTATGGAGAGGGAAACATTATGAAGTTTTTGATTTAGTAATGATGCTGATACTACTCGAGTAATGCTGATACAAGCTTGTAATTGCAGTATTCGACAAAGAAGTGCATTAATTACTTAGAGGAGTCTTTTTCATTTTGACAATGGAGTGCGAACATCTTTAGTCATCTTTAACTTTTCAAGATAAGTGGAAATTATAGTTTAAAAAGTTAGTGCTGTGCCATGGTGCCTGTGCGAGTGTTATGTTTTCATAATAACAAGCTTTTTTATTACTGTTTTCTGGAAACTTTGGTGTTTAAGAGTTTGGCGTAAACTCCAGACTTAACCGATAGATGAATTGTCATCTAACAAGTCTCAAAATCTTTGTTTTTTATCTCTTACTGGACTGATGCACATTTTTTGTTAAATATTTTTGGTTTATATTTTTAAATTAAGAAAAATTCAGAAAATTCAGCAAATTTGTTAAAAATCTACCAATATTTTTCAGTTTTTCTTAATTTAAAAATACTAAACCAAAAAAATTTAACAAGAAATATGCATCAGGCTAGAAAGACATCAAAAACAAAGATTTTAAGCCCTATAAGATGACAATTCTTCTATCGGTTCATTCTGGAGTTTACGTCAAAGCAAGAAATTTGAGATACCAATATGCCATTTTCGCATATCCATATCCGGAAATTGCAACTTTTCGGCCGAGGCCAAAAAAATGCAATTTCGGATATGTATCCGCAAAACCAGGACGCAAAAGCGAATTTTACGGCTACGTATACTGAAAAGTACTATTCTTCCTTTGCTGCACAATGCACTATTTCCCGCGTTTAGTTTGGAATATCTCGAAATTCTGACTTGATATGATTTATTGGCAGCAGGATTTAGATTCCTCGTGAAAAAATACATCAAAACAACTATTATGTTTGAAATAAAAAATTTTGCAGACCTCTGTAATTATTTTTTAACTTTCTTGCAATTTTATACAATATTCATATAATTTTATTTGTTATATATTACTTCTATTTATTAATCTTGATCATTTTTATCTTTTACTTTTACAAATTGACACTAAAAGAATCATAATAGTTCTTCTTGCATTATTGTATATACATCAATTTATCCAGTGAGTTTCACAGCATATTTTGAAACAAATTCTTTTTAATCTGTATACGATCGAATATATAATATATAATATATGTACCATTGAATTAAAATATAACTTTTATGTAAATAATAATTAGAATTCAAAACAAAATTTATAGTTTATTAATTAATTTTATTGCAGCATCAACTTCTGAAGAATTGCATTCTCAATCACGATTGCAGTCGCTTTCTCTCTCTGATGTATATTATAATGATACTACTAGTAATCATGGAAGTATTTACAGCGAGTCCAAACGTGTAGAGAATAATCAAGAGCAGATGAAAATTTGCGACAGTTGTAGGCAAAACTTAAAGATGACCACCTCTTTCTGGTATCCAAGAAGCATTTCCCACCGCTCTAGTCCGCGACGCTACTGTGGTCGTTTTGTTGAATGTAATATTTCTAGTCTTCGACATCCGGATGGCGCCTCAAATCCAAATCTTAAAGAGGACATCGAGAGAATTCCTGGAAATGGCGCATCTGGTTCAGAGCCAGAAGAAGAATATATAGAAGCAAAAGAAACTATTTTTTCCACAGCCACTACTACCATGGATACTTTTCTGCAAAGAACTCACGAAAGAAATGCCGCCGGAAAGTCTCTTATTGAGGACGAAATTCAATTTCCCAGTAAGCGCTACTTTAATTGAAGAGTCTAGCACTCTAGCCGGATGAAATAACAAAAAATGCCTTAGAATCGCATGAAAAACAAATAGCTTCATCATATTCTGTGCCAAAAAGCATTTTTCTCTGCCAATTTTCAGCTCTTAATACCCACGTGCATGCGCACAATCGCGATTTTTCGAGTCTTTGGTTTTTCTGCGATATCTTATTCAGTTTTTAAGCTACGAACTTTTTTTTTAAATTTAGAGAAAAACATGACTTACGGAAAGATATTTTTTTAAAAATTTTTAGCGTGAAATTCAAATTTTGGTGGCGTTTTGAATGATTAAAAATTTATTGTTTCAAAAACGAAGGCAGACTGATCTCTGGAAAAAGCATATTTTAAGTATTTTTACTGTAAAAATCTGTGAGAATTTTTTCAGATTTTCAAAAGGGTGCACAAGGGTTAAAAGAAATGAAAACCGTTTTTTTGGCTATTTTTGTTTTTGCACGCTCTTCGACGCAAGCTAAGGCACTTGTAAACAAGATATTTAACCTCTAAAAATCTGTTTTAAATTCCTCAATATATTTAAAATATGATGATAACGACAAGTTTCAACAGTAATAACCGCTGCTCAGATGCTTTAAATTGGGAAAATTACTTTTTTCCAGTACCGATTCGTGCCTAATTCAGAGCTTCCAGCGTTTAAAATATTTGTAACTTTTTTCTTGTCATAAAAATACTTTATTCTTGTTTTATGAAGCTATGTTAAATGCAGCAATAAAAAATAAGCTCAATTCATAAAGCTCTTATTCATATCGACGCCTCGTATCGGTATAATCGTATCTCAGCGGCCAATTCGATATAATCATAACTCAGCTGTCAGTTCGGTACAATTTCAACCCAACTACTAACTCGGTATAATTGTAATTTAGCAGACAGTTTGATATAATGCGAACTGAGTCGCTAATTTGGTACGATCAAATCTGAAAAATGCATGCAGCATTATCGTGATCCCATAATCAATGGAACAATTAAAATAATAAATTAGATACATTTATGGATTTAATAAAAATTAATAAAAATTATTTGTATTATTTAATAAAAATAATTTTTTTTAAATTATTTATGCTTCTAAATTTTGAAACTCAATTATACCGAATTATACTGAATTACGCTGCTACTTGCTGATGACTGAATTACTACTGGCAACTCAGTAGTTGCAATTATACGGAACTGACGACAGAGTTGCTTATGCCGAATTGGCCACTGAATTACGATTATACTGAACTGCGATTGAGATACAATTATACCGACAGGAGATGTCGATATATCTTATAATAATTTTCCCTGTAAAATTAAAAATCCTAGGAAAAAATTCGAATCATGACACATCATTTATAAAATCTCTAAGGGAAGATTGACTGATTGATTTGATATTAATACAATTTATAATATACGAATGTATTCACATATTCACAGTTGTACGTAACAATGCACGGCTGATTGCGCGATTTTGTTGCAGTAGTGTCTGCAAGTCTGCACGCGTAGTCGAGCAGATCTTCGAAAATTCTTTTCGTGATGTATTCATCTACCTATGTCTTAGCACTATAACAGTCTTTCATTGTGAGTAAAATAATTTTTTAAGCATCCTAATAGGACTGAATAACGAAGACCAATTAGACGTTAGCTGATACAAAATTAATCTGTATTATCAAAGATAGTTATTTAGTTATTGATTTATTTAAAAAAATTAGTCTCACGCTAATTTTCCTCATGACCAAAAAGGTCATCGTTATAAAGGGGTTAGGCTTAATTAAGGGGTTATTGCCTGGACTATACAGAATGCTAAGTAGATATAATTGCAGTGCAAGTGAAAAGTGTTTTTGGTTAATTGTTGATTTTTATATAAACTTATTATGAAATTTAGGTAATTAGGATCTGCCTCGATTTCCAGATTAATTTCGATGAGGAGTTATCTCGATTTACAGTTTGATTTTCAGCTGAATTCGTCCCGATTCCCAGAACGATGGCGACGTGAATTTCTCACCTCGAATTCCAACTCGATATCAATGATAGAATTCCACCTTGATTTAGAGGTGAATTAGTCTCGAATTCCAGCTCGATTTCAAGGTGAATTTACCTCCATTTTCATCTTAATTTCAAAGTGGATTTGTCTGACATGGATTTCCTACCTCTAACTCCATCTCGGAATCTACGATAGAATTCCACCTCGATTTCGAGGATGATTAATGTCAAATTCCAGCTCAAATTTGAGGTGGATTCGTCTTGATTTTTCAGGTCAATTTCGAGGTGGATTTGCCTAGGTGGGATTTGACGTTGATTCGACTCAATTCCCCGGTCAATTATCGAGGTAAATCCACCTCGAGACGAATCTACGTTGAAATCGACTTGGAAATCGAGGTGAATCCAACTAAATATCGAAACTATTTAGAAATCGAGGCAAAACGACGTGAACTCGAGGAACATCCACCTCAAAATCAAGGCAAATCAACCTGGAAATCGAGCTAGATTTCATGCAAGTCGATGTAAAATCGAGTGGAATCTAGATAGATTCCATTTTGCTTTCCCGTAGAGGAAGTTTTGTGATAGTAATTTTTGGAGGTGTTGTAAAAAGATGTTATAATTGTATTTTGAGTTGCCAGGAATAAGAATAAATGGTTTTTGAAAAATGTATGTACAGATGTGTGTGCTTTTTTTCCAGACCCAACGATACCGTGTGTTGGATTCACACCAATTCAAACCCCTTCGTTTTGCAATCAGATTTGTTGATCCAATTACAAAACCGAATCCTCTCCATTACCTTTATCGACCCTCTGTAAAGGTTCTCTTGCTCCATCATCTGTGACCTTGATCCCCACGGTACTGCTGCCAAGCATTGCTTCGCGCGGGGACGTAAAGCTTTTGCCCCCTTCATCCTGATGTGATCGTCATATCCATAGTCGTCAAGCGTGGTTGGTGTTGAATGTTTCACACTCACACTTATTCGCACACAAACACACACACTCGCTCATCCACACCCAGTCATTAACCCCCCCCCCCCCCTCTTATACATCCACCGGCTCCCCCGCCCTTCCAAAACAAGTACGCACACATTCATGAGCCACGGTAACCCACTTCCCCCTACCAGACATTCACACACCCCCACTCAGTTGAAACTGTTCCCTCATGCCCACTCCAAACCATTCTCACTCCCAAGCGACCCCCCCCCCCACCACAAACATGCACAACGACGCTTATCTACACACAGCCATTTGCACTTTTACCCACGTACTTGTACCTATTTTCTTCTTCTTTGTTCTTCGTCCTCTCTAAGTTTCTCCAGAATTTCTGCTCTATAGTTGCTGGTTGCAGACCATTCGTCCTTTGAAGTCAGCATAGCCATCATAATTGACTCAGGAGTTATTCTGGTTTGAAGATAGCACTCCAATTCTTCCCTCCCTTTCCGGTATCGAAAGCAGTCGCAAAAGACATGCTCAGCATCTTCTTTTACTTCTACACATACAGGGCACTATGGGCATTCTTCTAATTTAAATCAGTGCAGGTAAGCTCGGAAGCACCCGTGCCCGGTCAAAAACTGTGTTATGTAGTAATTAACCTCACCGTGTCTTCTGTCAATCCAATCTTCTATTCTTGGAATAAGGCGATGTGTCCATCGCCCCTTTTTGCTGGCATCCCATCTTCTTTGCCATGCATCCATTGTCTGTTTCCTCATTAAGTTCCACATTTCCTTTGGGGTGCTGTCGTTTAGCCATTTCTTCCTGTCAAAGATATCCTTCTCTATCGCCAGAAGGTCAATTGGCGGCATGCCTGCTATAATACATGCAACCTCATCTGATACCGTGCAACAAGTAGACGCCACTCTCAATGCACTTCTCCAATGCACTGTTGATAGCTTAAGTGACTAGGATTTCACCAACGTGGCATTTGTCCATATTGGGGCTCCGAACAGCATAATCGACATGGTTACACTGGCTAAGAATAACCTTCGTTTTTGAGTTGGCCCTCCTACGTTCGGCATCAATCGAGACAGAGCAGCGCCAACCTTTGCTGCTTTCTCACTAACTGTGGCAAGGTGTTGCTTAAAAGTCAATCTCGCGTTTATGGTGATGCCTGGGTACTTAATTTCGTGTCTATCCACTGTCAGTGTTACCGTCTCCGTCTTTTTTCTACTGGATATGAGGATGACTTCAGTTTTATGGCTAGCAAGCTCCAAACCCGTCTCGGTTAGCCATTCGTGGATTATACATATCGTCTTGTTTGCGATTACTTCCACTTCTTTCTTCTGTTTCGCAACCATGGTCACTGCAATATCGTCAGCGAATTCTACGATAGCTGCCCCTTTTGGTAATTCTAACCTTAATACTTCGTCGTACATGTTGTTCCACATTGGCGGGCCAAGCACTGACCTTTGAGGGACATTGCCTGTGACTTCATAGGCTTTGGTGCCGTTCTCAGTGTCGTATAGTAGGATTCTGTCCTTCAAATAGTTAGCTATCATCCTTCTTATTGGGATTTGACATGGAGGTGTGGTCAATATATATAGTAACAAATATGGTGGCATTAATACCACAAGCATAAAGTATTTTTATTTTTCGCCGGTAGACGGCGACACTCAAAATGTCAAATCCCAATATACCCAGGTACTTTTTGTTTTTGCAGTGCTTCATGTATTTTACTCCAATTCGCTGAGTTGAATGCATTTTTGACGTCCAGCATGACAGTTGTGCAGTACTACTTTGTACCTCTTTTCCATCGTTTCCCCTCAATCGCTTTTTTTGCAGTTTCGATTGTGAAGCCAATTGATTCAAGGGTGGAATGCTTCTTCCTAAATCCGTATTGGTGCTCCGCAAGTCCACAGGATTCCTCGATAGTCTGCTCCATTCTAGCGCAGATTAGCTCAATGATCTTTCCCTAGGTGTCCAACATGCAGAGTCGTCTGTATCATGAAGCATCTCCGGGTGGCTTATTGCCTTTTGGTAGCAGTACGAGACGTTCTTTTTTCCAGTTGGTGTGAAATATTCCTTCTTTGAGACATGAATTGTACAGATCAACAAATACTTCGGGGTGAGCCTGGATAGCATGTTTCAATACAATGTTGGGTATGCCACCCAGGCCTGGAGACTTGTTATTCCCCAGTTTTCTGCATGCAACTAGCAATTCCTTCGAAGTGATGGGGGGGGGGGATGAATTCTTCCATAACTCCTCTTTCTATATTACGTGGCTCATGCCGTTGCCTGGGGAACAGTGTAGTAACGAACCGACGCAACAATACCGGGCACTTGGGAGGGGGGATGTAGCTTCCCTTTATCTTCTTCATTACTATTCTATAAGGTCGACCCCAAGGATCTTGATTGACCTCGTCCTGTAATTCCTTTTTACACCACCGTTTTTAGCGTCCTTCATTTCCCGATTGCGAGCGTCTACTATTTCCTGGCCTCTTCCAGTCTTGTAATATTTCTTCCTTGCTCGTTGTTCTTGCCTTTTAGTCCGGTGGCACTCGTTTCGAACACTCTCAACCTCCTTTTTCCACCAGTATACTGGTAGTCGTTTTTGACTCGCTACTCTTCTTGGCATGGCTACATCGTAGGCTCAAGTGATGTTATCGATCACCTGCTCAGCTTTGTTGTTTGCCGATCCAACCAATTGTGTTTCTTCCAGTTTCTGCAGAAACGTACCCGTATTAAACTCCTTTGCTTTCCAGCCCGCTCTATTGTCTCTTGTAATCACCTTCAATTTTCGCCATGTTTTAAATAACTCTATTGCTATGGCCTGGTGATCACTATTTGTGTAGTTTTCACTTACGGCCCATAAGTCAGCCTGTCTAACAAGGCAGCTGCTGACGAAAGTTACATCAACAACAGATCCTGCGTTTCCGCCTTTCCCACGGCAGAGAATACAATTTGGTTTGTGCAGCTTTTCGCTACATGTCTCGTGTTACCGCATTTATAGCAGCAGTCTGTTCTGTCCTGTATGCCTGATCCCGATAACATAACATGCAAGGCATCTTTTAAGCGCGTGTGTTCGGCACGCATGCTGGAGTTGTGCTGTCACTGTGCCGATGAGGGCGACAAAAAATTTTGTTCAAACTTTTTGGCTGGCACGATAGAAGCAAAGTGCAAGCATGGCGTGCTGCATTTTTCCAAACTATTCGCCGACATCTTGACGTCACAATTCGTAGCCGCATGGAGTATTCTAGCAGCATTTATAGTGAGCACGCACCCTTCCCTTTCTAAAAATGTAATTCTTTGTTATTATTGTTTAATCAAACTTTATAATTTATATACGTTAAAATTATAAGAATAATTAAGCTTTAAATATTAATATTAATCGTTCAATTATTTATTATAGTTAATTTTTGGCATATAAATTATTATTTTCTCAAGACATTATTAATTTTTTTTAATTAAAATACGGATCAAGAAGTCAGATCGGTATTCCTATTTATCAATGAATTTTAAACATTGACACGCAATTTTATCAATAAATAATGCAAAAGTTAATAAGTGCACTATGAGCTGTTTATATATGCGGTTTTAGTCTTCACTGATATAAGTTTCCGTAGTCCAGTGGAGAAGACATCAGCCCAGCAATCCGGAGGTTTAAGGTTCGAGTCCAAGTGCGGTAGAAAAAGAAAGAATAATTATGAGCCGAAATTACAACCGGAGAATTTTTTTTTACTTTTTTCTGATATTATGGCACTTACTTAATGTATATTCACTAAAAAAAGAATTTTTTAAATTGTTTTTCGCAAAAAAGCCAGTATAAAAAGGCTGGCACATCAGCAGCATGCGTGCAGGCACAATGCGTTGCCATTGTAGCTCATATGACGGTCATAAGCGGAAATAAGTGGACAACGTGCAGCAGGGTTGGTGTCGCTGTGCCGTCAATTTGCTTTTGCAATGTTATCGAGGGAGCAGATTCTGACGATATGGCCGAAGCCAAGACACTTATAGCATCTGAGTGAAATCTTCTTATGGTTAATCTCCCTTATTCTGCAGTCGACCCAACCTACCTTGCTCTTTCCCCATGAGATCGCTTGCTGAGCTCTCTGCGCCGACATCCGTATGACAGCTGTCTGCGTGTCTCCGTAGGTCTTTCGGAATTCGCTTTATTCTCTTTTGCAAACTCTCTTTGCACGGCTTCTAAGATATCCCGCTTAGAGGTAAGCATGTCAAGCTCCTTTATTTCAAAAAGCAGTTGATGTTGGAGTGCTTTTATTCTCGCACCGTCCTCAAGCACCGCTTTAACCGTTTATTGTAGCTATTCGGTCTGGGCTGCTTTGAAACATCGTAGTTCCAGAAGTAGATCTCTTGCCGCCGTTTTGCGTATTTTGTTTACGCTATTCCTTAGAATTTCTAATGTGGGGTCCGCTTTCATTTTTTTCAGAATGTCAGCGTACGAGTTTCTCTCTAAAGCTTATATAACAAGCGCATCTAGTCGAGCCAGTCTCTCACGTAACTTTTTCTGGTTTTTGGAACCCTGTTCGTTTTGGACACCAGAGCTACCTCTACTGACACTTTCTGCCTTTTTCTTTTTTTTTTGCTTTCCTCGTAACCACGTCTTGCCACGGCGCATCAATTTCCCTTTCGAGATTGTTCCCTTGCGAGGATATTCTTGGTGTACTTGGGCTGGGAATTTCTTCCTGGTTTGTCCTCTTTGTTTTGGGATTTCGGTCCTTCTTTTCCTCTAACTGACATGTGGGGACGCCTTACGCTTACTTGGTGTGCGTGCTTCCACCAACTTAGCTACACCTGTTTGTGTAGACTTTTTGGTAAACTCTTGGTTTGGCAGGGTTTCCATTTTGCCTAGCATAAGTCCAAATCTCTCTTTGCTCTTTCTCAGCGCTTCGCGTCCTGTTTCCAGATGTTTTACGAGAAACATGACCGTCGATAGGTCGTTTTTGACGGACTTATGGATGTTGGTTGCATTTGATACTACACTGAGTCAATTGAGTCTAGCCTCTCCCGTATCTTATCCCATATTTTTTTTTCTTCTTGCTCAGCGTTCTGAATCTTGTTCCAGTACGCGAGCACTCTTTTTTCTCATGTCCTAAAGTCGTGAGTTTGGCGCTCTCCAAAATCCGACGGGCCAGAGTTAGCGAAAGGGGCTTTCACTCGATCGGAGCTGACGTCAGGATGAAGCTGTGAAGCCATGTCCGCTTGGGGTATGTTACTTTTTCCCTCACTATTCATGTTTGATTTATTTTTAGGGTTTCTTCCCTTATCCTGTACCCTAGGAAGTAGCCCTTTAACAAGGTGCTAATATCCGGGTCAGATGTACTTTGGTTATTTTAACCGAGATTGTTACTCCTCCCCCTCCCCCTTCTCTGCCTCTTGAGTAGCAGGGCCCCGGATTAGGTTTGGCGTAGTGGAGTTGTGTATGTGAATGTATGTGTGTGTGTGTGTGTGTGTTTTTTTTTTTTTTTTTTCGAGAGGAATGGGAAATCTTCAACTCGTGCGGTCATAGAAGGAGCGCGTCGGGCCGGTTGACAACCCCTGCCGCCAAAGACACCAGGAAGGGACCGCGTTTCCTGATAGTATGTAATTCTTACCCACTAAAACCCACAGCCTTTTCCTCCACGGCTAAGCTACCTCGAAAACCACCGTTAGGCATTACTTTGGGATGGCGCCTTGGTCCTGACATCCGGACCGCGATGATGAAAATAGAGCGCGAAAAATGCGACGCATTAGTAATCATAAGAACCTGTCTAGTTGAATAAGTAATAACGATTAAATCCGACCTCCGCGCGATGTATTAGTCGAAAGCGATGCGTGATAGAATTTTGAATTTGAATGAGATCTAAAACGCGTACTCTAATGGAGTATTTATGATTCGAAAGTGTTCTAAATAAAGTTAGATTCGGCGGATTTATAGCTCGATGATTAATTTTGATTAAATTCGCGAATCTTTATTTGCATGCTATGTTTCCTCTCCAATAAACAATTGAAACAAGAACTCGGCGTAAGCTTGTGTTTGGAGCCGAAAAGGATCTACGCGCTATCGAGATATGTGTGCACGACTAGGGCAATCGCACACAGAGGTGAGAGTTAGCCGGCACACACAATAAACGGCACGATACTTATTGTGTCCGTGCGACAGAAAGAGCGTGCAACTAAGTAACTAGCCATTCGTCTAAGCATATATTCATTTATTACTTATAAATTAACACACGTAAAATAACTCTATCGCAACTATTTTTCAATTCAGGTAATCTGAAAAAAATGATTAATTTTAACAAATTACATGAATTTTCTCAATTTTTCTTAACTTGAAAATATTTAACCAAAATATTTCAACTCAAAACCAGATTCAGTCTGGAAAAAGATAAAAAACAAAGATTTTAAGCCTTATTAGATGACAATTCATCTATCCGTTCAGTCTGGAATTTACGCCAAATTCTAAAAAAACTAAAGTTTTCAAGAAACAACAATAATAGAACTTGTTTTCTCCTAAAAATGTTTACCCGGATCAACACAATTTTTAAACTAAATTATCACTAGTTTTCTTGAAAGTGCAAAAAAGATGATTAAGTTCTTCTTATCGTACGCCAATGTCATGAAGATAAATTAACATGACTCTTCTCTATTATCTCTCTATCGAACCCTGTCATTGAAGCATTGAATTAACTATTGATAAAGAACATCAGGATCGTTATTATAAACTAATATTCTCTCTTCAATAAGTGGAAGCTTAAAGTGGTCCATGCGCATAATGTTAAAAGTAGCATAATGTCTATAGTATCAGACAAATCACTTTTAAAATAGCATTTAAAACACAACACTATATAAAAAACACGGTATAAAAAGAACTTAAAATCATGGCTAAATAGAATCTAAAACAGAAAAATGAAAGTTCTTTTTTTAGCTTGACAGCTTGAAGTGATAATGGGACTACCCTTAAACTTAAAATTTAAAATTTTTGTGATAAAATTTAGTTTCTAGTAATAAAACAAATTTTTAAAAATCTTTAATCATTTATATATTGTTCTAATAACATTTCTTAATAAATTATAGAATTTTTAGAAATGATTTCAAAAAATCTAAAGTTAAAAATGTTCATATTATGTGGTATAACTTCTTTAATATTTTAAATTTTTGCATAAAAATGTATTTTCATACAGACTATAACACATACAATCAAAATATGTAATAAAAAAATCGGTATATAACCCACTCAAATAAAATAAAAATAAAAAAAATATTGTTCCGGTGTTTCTACGCGCGGTTATCTTCTATTTACATCATTGTAGCAATATTACCATTGAATGTCCAAGGTTTCCCTGAACAACTTAAAATCAAAGCTGCCTGCCTTCCAGTCAATTCCGCTCATCTTCTTAGTTGTAGTTTTGGCTCTCCGACCGCTGGACACTTCGCAGAATTTTATTCGATGGTCGCTGACGGTGCAGATATCCATGACCTCCCACGAGTAGCGATCTCTGAGAAAAGTGATTGTGTGCTACTTGTAATGCAGTTGTGATACTCACAAAAGTTAGGTCTACGATCGATGTTGCCTCACCTTTTGTAAATGCGGGTTCGTTTCCGGTCTTCGTTAAAACCAAGTCCAACGTAGTCATCGCTTCTAGCAATACTTGACTCCAAGCATACGCTTCTTCTTTCTGGCATCTTCTTCCGGTGTGGTAAACCTTTTCTGTTTCTTCCTGATTTTGCTTCTGGAATTCGGCGTTAGCGTTTCTTCTATCAGCTTCACCTTTGTCTCCTTTTCCAGCATTTTAGAGGCTGCCCGAGTGTGTGATGATGTCCCAAGTGCCCATGTTGCCATTGTTGGAGTCATACATCTGCAATCTGCTTCCTCCGTTACCATCTGCTTTAGTCACCGGAACATAGTACCTATAGCGGCGACTCTGCTCTTTGTCTCGTTGTGTACGTTCTGCTTCAATTGAACGAATTCGTAGAGCTCAATGATCAGCTTTTCCACGCGCTTCAACTCCTGCAACTTATTCTTCTCTTATTATCACTCTTGTTTTTTCCTGTGCTTCTTCCGAACTTATATCTATTACTAGCGTATCGTGCATAAAGGGGCGGGTCGAAATAGTAAGGAAAAGGTATACCCTTCGGTTAGGTGTTTCCACTTGTGGATGCAACCACTTATCTTCCGTATGTGCGACCTCGCCTTCGCTTTAACAGTCCCGACCGGTCACGGAAATGTGTCGTGGACCGACATATGGAAGGACTGGCACTCGCCCGGGGCAGCACAGGTTCCGTTCTCCGTGCTCAGTACGCACTTTCTGATTACAGCCCGAAGCGGCTGGCTTCTCTTCCTCACATTAACCCTTTAAATACAGACAGCGGAAAGCACTGTCAGAGAATCCGGAAACTCCCAGTATTCTATGACGGAGGAGCATCGGGGAAGGGGTGATTTATAAGATAGTACATGTGGTTGTAGCGATGAGTAATTTACCTGTTGGGCCTCGGAGGGTATTTCATTTTCCCTCTATTCCATAACCGTGTTTGAAAGGCACCTCACAGACGCACCAGACGCCGCAGTGCCCCAGCTCCTCACGTCTACAGAGCATTTCTCTATCCGCTACCCGAGGACGCGCAACATGGGAGTTTTTAGGCTCTCCGCAGCGGTGTGTGTGCGTGACTGACGGTGTATGTGTGGGTGTATGCGTGCATGTGTGTATATGTGTGCTTCTACGTAAATGAATGTAATAGTTGTTCTTCTGATCGAAGTCGCCATTTCGCATTTGTGAAGGACTAACTCGACGTCCCGTACGAAAACTAGCACCGTACGACGCTTCCAGCGAAGAGTAGCACGGTTTATAATCTCTTAACGAAGAGAAAAACTAGTCACTTAGCGCTGGCGAAGACTAACACCACTCACCGAATGTTTGGCGAAAAGTAGCACTACCCGCTGAAAGATCAACAACCCGGAGGAGTATTTAATTATTATAAATGAATCCTTAAGCAACCCAACCCAACCCAACAAACACGTAACCCAGAAGAGTGTTTAATGATTACACAGCCACACAAAAAAAAAAAAATGTCAAAACCCACGGACCAGACCATATATACCTTATGTTTTTGAGGTC
>JAWWEO010018985.1:0-18185 GCA_035582975.1 Ormyrus labotus | reverse complement strand
TCATTGTACATAAAGCGCATTTCCAATTCAAAATTTTCTTGTTTTTATTTTATTAGTTTTAAAATAATTTTTTTTTTTCAAAACCTGCCGCCCCTTTAAAAGCTGCCGCCCTAGGCTACAGCCTTCTCAGCCTATACCTAAATCCGCCTCTGAGTAGGATGATCCGTAATTTTGCAGAGTATTGAAAAAGTCAAATTTATTGCGTTATACTTTTGGTCAAATTGACTATTGTCTTTAATTGATGAAATAATTTTACAAATGATTAAAAGTTTTTTTGTAAGCCAATAAAATATGTTGTAACAAAAAATCGCCGTTTTAATATTTAAAAACAAATATTTGATAAATAGCAATTTTTGAAGCAGAATAAACTAGGCCGTGCGATAAAATGTTGTCTCATAACTTAGGTCATTTTAAAGAGATAAATAAATTATTACTATTGTAACAATAATACTAAAAAAGACTAAAATTTATAAAAATTTGTGTATTTTCTTATAAGAATGAATTTTTTTTACAAGGAGTTAGATAAGTTGACGTTTTTACTGTTATTATCAAACAAGCATATTTCAATTAATAGTTTTATTTCATAATATATATTACGCACTTCATTTTTTTTATCAATACCTCGATTACATTTCACATTCAACCGCTTTTTTTATTGCGTAAAAAATAATTATACATATTCTATAATTCTTAAAAAAAACATTGATACTATTTACACGACAATTGTTTACGCAAACTGAAATGATTTAATCACTTATCTTGATCATCTTCCGTACTCACCGTCGTGATAAAGCCATTTTTCAATGGCTCGGTGTTTTCTATCTTAGTTTATTGAGACTTTTTTCCACCTTACTGTGACGCCACATACCTCGTGACCGGAATCCTGGCGCACTTTTATAAAATTTATAACTTTCATGAATTAAAAGATCAGATGTCTTACTTTTTTTACACCAGACCCCTGGTGAGCCTGTATCTGAAAAACATATTTCTTTTTAGACCTCCCATTTAAATGAAATATGAAGCACCGGTACATTATTCAATGTCGTAATACATATTCCATAGTTTTATCGAAATTGATGATTCAAAACATCCTTGTCTTCCTATATGAATATCTAAATAAAACATATCTGCTTTATTAGATTACAAAAGCAGATTCTTAACAATTGCGTTAATTAATTGTAACTCATGAATGTACTAGATTCTTCTTATAGAAAGAAAGCTTAATAAAAATATGAAAAAATGATCAATATATTCATTAACTATTTTTAAAAATTTTAATATGATTCTAATGGTTACTATTTATATTACACTCGAATAATAAATAACTAATTGTTCATGAACGTAAAACTTTAATTATTTAACTTTAATTGTTCATGAACGTAAAATTTTAATTATTTAACTTGAAAATTTGTTAAGTGCTTGAGAAAGTTCACGTTAATGCAATATGATAATTTGAGTTTATCCTCAATATATTACCATAACTTTTACCTAATATACACCTACTTAATGCATAATATTAAAACATATAACTGTATTTTTAACGCTCCATGGTAGTACTTTATCAAGTATAAAAAATTAGTTGCTTAATTAAATATCGATGGTACTCTTTAGTTCAGTATAAAATCTGTGAGAAAAATCGTGAATATAACTATTTAAAACAAATTGGATGTCAAACATCGTTAATCTTATCGAACAATGAGAGGCAAGCTTCAAGTTCAGTTATATAATCGAAACACATAAAACTCTCTGTTATATAACAGTGTTGGCTAATTTTCGCATTTCTCAATTTATCTTATTATTGAACACTGGCAAAAAGTTATATTGTAATTGATTGTGATTTTAAATATTTAATAGACTTTTTCCTACTTTAATATTTAAGTTTAAAAAAAACTAGTTTAAGATAACGTTCTTAAAAACAATTATTTAATTACTACTAATTTAGAACAACTGTCTCTTACGAGTAAAATTCAACATATTTCGGGTGACATAAGATTAAACTGCAAATCTTGGGCGTCATATTTTAAGAACCCTCAAAGCTTAGGCTAAATCCATGACCCGGAAAACATGAGGTCCCATTTTAAGTTTTAATACTTTTATTTCTGTTTAAAGTATCAAAAACTTTTAAACTGTTTTATGAGAAAATATTGGCGATGTATTAATTGTACAACTTTGGTAAAAGAAGTTTTGTAGGTTTTAAATTTTAAATATACATCATGTGAAGGTTTAAAAGTTTTTAAACTTCGTAACGCAAAGCATTTAAAACAAAAATAAAATTCCAATTTTTTTCATTCAAGGATAGCTTCGTCAAGATTAGCACGATGCACTCTAAAATTTTAAAAACTATTCAATTAAATCGCTTTACCCGCGGCAGCATTCAAATCTGCACAATGCAAACATCATATCGCAACCAATTAAGTTAAAATCTTTTGGTTTTTTGAAAATCTATTTTTAGAACTTTTCATCAAAAAAAAAGTATATTACAATCTCTCATCAAAATAAATAAATAAATAAATAAAATATTAGAGGTAAATAACTCTTTTTCAGATAAAAATTTTAAATAATAATGAATATTAAATTTCAAGTAAAAATTTTGAATTAATAATGAATCTAAGAACAATTATTTTTATATTTCCATTATATTTTCGAACAAAATACAAAAATTATCGTCACATTAATTTTATTTTTATCATTCTATTTAACAATAAGCGTATGAAATGCATTTTTATATAAGTTTTAAATAAAACTCAGACTATTAAAACTGTTTTAGTAAATATTTATGAATAAAAATACAAAAAATCTAGTTTCAGTTTCTTCTACTGTAGAAAAATAATTTTATATTATGTTTTACAATGTATAATTTATAATATGGAAATCCTTTGACGTCATCCAAAGATCATGTAAAAAATATTCTCTAGAAATACTATAATATAAACAAAAAAGTTTTAAGATATCAAATCAGTTATCAGGTAGAGTAGTCATTTTTTGGATTCTATCCAAATTTTATATTTTATGAGGTATAATAAAAACTATTTTTACTCCAATTCATATTTCCCTATAGTAAATTTTTTATGATTTTCAACCTACTTTTTAGCCCTGTACATGGATACTGATTTTCTGCTTCAGAAATTATGTTTTGTCAGCATTCTTACCCTATTATAAAGCATTGAGAATTTTGAATCTGGTCCAAATTTCGAGCATATAAAGTAAAATTTTTAAAAAGCATTCTTATTTTTTCAATTTATAAATTGTTTACTGCGTTTCTCTTCATTTTTTTTCTGGATATTTTTCAGACTATTTGGTGTTATTAAACATTATAGTTATTAATCTTTTTCAAAATTTTTAATATTAATGTCATTTTGTTTATGTAATAAAACTTATTTTATTGATAAATCTATCTTTAATATACTTTTAAACTACTTTCAAATCCTCGTCACATAATCCAATCACAGTTTTTAATGCATTCTACATTATTGTGTATAATTTACGTGCTACATTTAATTCAGAAACTTTTATAATTTAATATAATAGAAATTTCAGATTTCTAATTGCCAATATATTTATTTATTTTTATACAAATTTTTGTACGAACAAGTATTTTTGACAAAGTTAACAAACACCAACTTGTAGAAGTAGTGTATACTTAATAAACCTCAATATGAAATTAACATTCATGACGGAGTAACTTTAGCACGTCAAAGTACACCCTCAAAAGACCTTGAGAGAAAGTTGCTTACAAAGATCCGTTCTACTATTATTATAATATTTATTGAACGTTGTTTAAAAAAGGAAATTTACTTTTTAGTACTTTTTGTTACATTTTGATAATCTAATTGTCGACTGCACGCTTTTACATTTTAACGCTTTTGCATTTTTTCATTGAGTTTTTGCGACTTGTATCACGCTATCAGAAAGAATATTCGATTTACATTTACAGTTCATAGCTACATAGCCTCTGCTTAAAGTTATAGGTTTCATTTTTTGATCGTAGATTTTGAAGAAACAAATTTATATTGCGTTAAATGAAATTAAATAGATTTTGTTTTATATATCTTGTATCTTACTTAAATTAAAAAAATAGAATTAATTTCTGTTTAAAAAATTTCTACTGGAAAAGGCAAATGTCACGCTTCTCATTTTATATTTTTAAGTTTTTACAGAAGGGTAATATCATACATTTTATTCAAAGCTCTTTGAAAGACGATTTGAATGCGAACCCTTTATCAGATTTCAAAGCTGAGACCAACAAAGGAATTGAGAAGTTGCGATTAGAAAAGCCAATGTCTTCATATCTGAAGATTTTTGTAACTTACGTAATTTATATTTTTACTTTAAAGTAAAACATATTGGTCTAGTGTTTTTTGACAATAATTTTCATTTTCCGAAGTTGAAAATACTTAATCATATTTAAAATTTAAAAATTTTATAAATAAACTTTGTTTTAATAAAATTTTCTATTTCCATACATTATATTCGTTAAAGTAATAAAGACTCGTCTCGTAAACGATCAATTAAGAGAAAGAGAGAAAGTATTTAGCTTCGAACATGTTTTAATAAATAAATATAACAGTATGTAAAATGGTCCTTGGCTCAGGTGGTAAAAGTATATTGATTGGTTTTCTCCGAAGTAAACACCTTACTTTGACTCCCAGGAAAAACACGTTCATTATTTAAATATTGATGCAAGGTAAATTTTTCCTGTAAATAACCAACTTTTTCAACCAAAGTTTTAAATAGAAACATTTTGTTTTCGTTGCAACTTTAAAATGCTAGAGTAGCTTAAATTACAGATACGGCGAAGTTTGTTTTTACTCAACTCGTTCGCTACGTTTTCTATGTTTGCATTTTCGAGAACTGCATGCGTATGAATTGAATCGTCTACTTTTTTTCTGAAAACACTTCGTGCGTATTCAAAATTGCCTATAAATAAAAAAAAAAATTCGTCCACGTAAAACAGACTTTGAATAAAGAATGTCGTATATAGTACATATGAAAACGCTTAATCTCCAGATATTTTCATCGTCTTACAAGCCAAAATACCTGCAAATACATCAAGTTTAAAGACTTCCAATTTTACGTTAAAATACATAATACTAAAAATCAATTCTTTGCGTGTGCCAATCGACAAAGTTTGAAAACTAAGAAACAGCTCGCCAGTACCGCATAAAAAAAAATTATTCAAATCCCAAAGAACGTATACCCACAGCACCCCCGTTCACTACAACCGCCTGACACAACACGTCCTGTTCGCAGCTGATAATGGACAATGACGGGCGCATCATGAACTGGCGCGGACTGCCGTACGTCTGGGCCGGGGTGCACTGGCTCGCGATGTCGCATGCCTGCTACAACCCGGTCATCTATTGCTGGATGAATTCGCGGTTTCGTACCGGCTTCCTCGTCGTGCTGAGCCGAATACCGATGATCGGCCGGGTCATACCGGAGCCGAGCCAGCACAACAACACGAGCATCGCCGGCATTGCCCTCACCGGTATAACCACTGCTAATCACTCTTCCGTCAAGGAAAAAAGCTAATCTTCTTTTATTCTTTGTACTTTGAACCGAGACGGCTACAGGATTTGTCTGTAGGAGAGGAATTTTTTTGCATTGGAAATTTGTATCCGTCTGTCTGGTTTCGGAATGCTATTGTAAACTTGTTCGTTGATTTTTTTTATAATTTTCGTTGCCGAAATTGTAAATTCATAATTAACAAAATATGTGCATTAATAAAAAAATATGACTGCACTAGGCGGCTCGTGAACCTTAATCTTTTAGCGTACTTTTGTTAAAAATATCTATTTTAATCTTACAAGTAATAGGTTTTATACAGCAATTTTATCAGAAATAGATTTCATAACTTCTTGAAACTGAAATCTGAAATTGATATATGAAACTGCAATATTACAGTAGCCAATAAAAAATTGTTTCTTATTGATGAATAATCTGTAAAGTAACACGAGGAATGGAGTTCTACTCTTTGCACAAAAGAAATAATAATCTTCTTGTTTAATATGATATTAAAATGAAAATCCATTTTAGAGGTAATAACTAAATTATAAGAAAATTGATTTTAAGTAAAGAGGATGAAAACAATAAATGTAACACTTTGCAGTTATAAGATACAAAGATCAACATTCTTAGGTATACTAAATCAATCTTGCGTATATTTTTCTCATATCGATATTTTTCACTCAGATCAGTTTTTTATTAAGATTTTTATTAAGATAATAACGGTTATTACAAAGCAGCTCTCCGACTTGTTTGATCCACTTAAGTAACTAAAAACATTGTGTTGCTTAATTAATTAAATTTAAAAATTTCAGATGCATATACTGCAGATTCAAACAACTTAGTTGCAAAAAAATGTAAACATTGAATACCGATCGACTGATGTATAATTTTTAACACCAAATCATGTATACATTATGTTCTTTAAAGGGAACAAGTTAAATTTCAATTTTAGTTTAATTTAATTTTGTCAAAGCATTACCTTTTTTACATTATTAGTAAATAATTGTAAGTAAAAATTTATTTCTAAAAAATGCATATTAGTTTTTCGTTAACAAATTCTTTAACTAAAAGATCTTGTTTTGCCTTCAATTCAACGGTCATTTTAACTGTCCGCAAGAAAGTTTTTTACTCGTTTACTGCTTAAGTACGGAAATATAAATTGAATACTAAAACTTTAGCATCTATTATCATAAATTCCTTCATTTGCAGATTCAATTTCTGTAAGTACATAAGAGGTCGGACAGTATAATGCAGCCACATTCTGAGAATGCACACACATAAACTCATGAGCAACCTACACGCCCATTGCACACAGACGCCAGAATGCAAACATGCATATACGATCTTACTGATAATACAAACGTTTAGAATTTGTAGTTTATTTTGCCTCTCCAAGATACTAAAGCTTTCAACTAGGCTTATTAAAATTTTAATCATTTTCAGCGTTATTCGTTGCTAAAAGCCCCTTTAATTTCATTCCACTAGAATCTTTAATAAGCAATCTCTAAGAAGTTGCAGTATTACTGTGTTTTAATGAAATTGGTTTCTCTAAAAAGCGTTTTGTTGTACCAATAGGTAGATACATAATTGCCGATAAAATTCCTAATTATTTTAGCTGCACAACTGTGAAAATGGCGGATATAAAATTAAAATGTGAACAATTTAATTAAAACTGATTACGTATATCATGATAGTATGCTTAAACTCACGAATAATACGTAGGCAAAGTTTTTATTTATAAAAATTTGAACTAAGAAAAATTTAGAAAATTTCGAGATATTTAAATACCGTCTTTACTTTTATTGAGTAAAAAAACTTTACGTTACTGTATTAACATTTTCAGACAGAAATTCATTTTAAGCTCAATAAGCTTTTGAAATTACACGAAATGACATTGCATTTTCAGTAAACCTATTATAAATGACTAAATTTATTTAGATTGGTAAAACAATGTATTAATTAAAAATAATAATTTCAGGAGTGGAAGGGCAAAATCATACTGGCTTAAGGAGGACAAACACTTGTACAACTTACGTGAGTGTACTGAAAAAAGCAAATAGCAATGCTGGAGTTACAACCAGAAGCGCAAGTGTTCGATGTAATAGTTCTTTAAACTCTTCAGCATCAATTAAGAAACATTTCACGAATCTGAAAGCTCAACCAGAAGAATCTATATAAGTGTATAAAGTAAACAGCATATATATACATCGTATCATCCGTCATTGTATTGAGCGTTTTTTGTGATAAACATACCAAAGGATATATAATAAGTGAAATAAAGAAATTTATGTCTTTTGTTATTTGTTACATCTTAAAATTTATTTAAACCATTTAGTTTTATACAACAATAAAACAGATGATCACAGTGAGATCCATCAATTGGAATAAAATAGTAGCACCCAAACTTCATTCTCATAAATGTTAGAGAATAAAATGAGATAAATATTATTTTACATAAATTCACATTATTAAACATATTCACATTTATAATTAAAGTTTAAGTGTCTTCATATATATTATATATAATTTATATTTTACATAAAATATTATTTGCATGAAAATATGTATGAAAAATCTTTTACGATCTTTCAATCATAACATTAAAATGAAGTCCATTTACATTTACTGTTAATATTCCTAACACAGTGCATTTGTTAAAGTATCCAAGACTTCCTTTTCTTTATAAGCTATTAAACCTCCATTATTACAGGCTTCACTTTCGATGTTGGAATATTTCATAATAGCTTCACAGCAATCTGGATTACTTGTATATTTTTTAAAATCTAAAAGACCTCCACCTTGCGACTGTAAAATAGCGTGTGGTCCACATATATCCCACCTATAAGTTGAACTTTTAGATAGCACATAAGTAGCTGCTTGACCAAGAGCTACACTTATAATTTTATATCCTGCACCTGCAGCTTCTACTATTGTAAATTGAGCATCTTCTAATTTTGCTTTTATACTTGGATCTTCTGTTCTGCTAATTAAAGCTACTTTGCTGACTGGTCCTTCATGAATAGGAATGGAACAGCAAGAAGTACTACTGTCTCCAAATCCCCAATAGCACATACCTTTCCACCTGTGAAAAATAAACAAGAATTAGAAATATTGTATTAAAATATTTTGTAGCATAATTATTAATCTTATTAATCTCTAAATTTTCTAAGCAACTGCAGAGGGATTAGTAGTGATTTGAGCTTTAGATTGATTCATTTATATTTCGAACATACGGCATCACATCTAAGTTAATTTACCGACCGAAATACATTTGTTATAATAATTTACGTATACTTCGATTGCCGAAAAAACAAACACCGTTAACTCCTGATGCAGAATAGTAACATGTGGGAATGCAAATAAAATTTAAAATAAAACAAAAAAAAATAATTGTATTTTTGCTCTGACTTTATTTAAATAATTTGAATAATTTATTTTATTTCCTAATTTGAATTTAATTACGCAAATGCAATACTCTTCTTATAAGTATCATTTTTCTACAAATCCCCACTGAAACGATCTTATAAAATCTGATAAAAGGGTGCAGAAATCTGATAAACTTACTTGATTTTTGCACCAGAATCTATAAGATTTTATCGGTTTTTAACATATCGTTTCAACAGGGATGTGCTTATATACTACAAACTAGTAGTTAATTTTAATAAACAATTTTTTACACAAGAAATAAATGTACATAATGTAAAAGTAACATTATTTAACAGATTATTAATTCAAACACAAAAATTATAAAACTTTTATTGTCTAGTATTCTTACCCATTTTCATCATGAGTGTAAAATGGTTGATTGACTACCCCTATAACTGGTAAACCAGAACTCCTAAAATAAGCTCCAATAAGTACAGTGACACAGCGTAATCCACTTAAATGTAGACCAGTTATTTCATCAATAACTTCTCCTCCATTTATATAATCAGCAGTTGAATCTACAAAGTTTTAGAATAAATTTTTTAATAATAAAAAAAACTTTGTGAATTAAATTTGAGAATCTTAACGAATTTAAAATGATTCAAAAAGAATGCAAGCTTTCAAAAATCATTTTAAACAAATGAAAAAAGTGTTGTAAGAGAAGATATACAAAAAATTATTTTCAAATACCTATTGGATCAATCCAGATTCCAAGATCTGAAATGTCAGTATCAAAATCTGTAGGAATGTTTCTTGAATCAATTGAAACATCCGTTAATACTATCTCTCTATGTACTTCTTTAGAAAGTAATTCGGCTGTAACTTGATCGTCATCTAAAACTTTCCTCAAGAGTTCTGCTGTCTGTTCTGAATTGGCACATACCTTCACAGTAATTGTTTCTCCCAAAGTATTACTAAAAACATTATTTTCCTCGCCTTTGACTGCATCAGCCAATTCTGGAAACTGACATAACTTATGCATATTTATACTTCCTTAAGATAATTTTTGTTGAATCTACATCAATATTAATTTTTTGTAGCACTAAAAATTTTAAAATAAATGAAATACCTCCAATCCAATGTCATGTCTTATAGTTTCTTGTATCAGCACATCAGCCAATGTTTTGAAATCTTGAAAGAACCGTGGGTTTTTTTCTTCTGCTGACTTCTCTTGAACAAGTAATGCAAATAATGCCTTGTCCTGTCGACAAACCCTTGCAATATTTGCTGCCTTTTCTGATACTTTTAGTAGTACTCGCAAAAGTCTACTTCCACCTTTCATCTTTGTGGAGCAGGAAAGAAGTTGTTTCTACAAAGTCAAATAACGTCTGAAATATGACTGCTGCAGCTCTGCCTTCAATGCTGCAACTGAAGCTTAAAGAGAATCCATACAAAGGTAACTTTGTATAACATCAATGTAATCCTATTAGGAACATCAACTTCCATTGTCAACTGCATCAATGTGCTATTGTTATTCGAATTTGTTCTCATAATATAATGCTTACAAATATTATATTATACATTCCACTCCAAAGATTTTCATCTTTACACACATACTTTTGAATTTAAATGAATTTCAGAACTTGAATTTTGAGTCGACGTTTAAACTCGATTCCTTTATTGAGGAATTACAAAAAAATTACACAGTCAAAGGGGATTGAATGTAAAATAAGATTTACCTTTAGAAAAGAGTTTCCTTTTAGTTTTCTGTCGATTAAAACGTCTGAAATCTGAAAAAAAGTAGACACACGGAGCCGCCCGCCAAAGGCGGAGAAACACCGTAGCGATGAGATTTCAAGGTTCCTGTCTGCTGTCAATTTCGAACTCTCGGGTCGTGCTAGGTTAAACTTAGCATCCGCGACCCCCTTGTATGTGCACATTGCCGTACGGGATGGTAATCAATAATTATAACCAAAAATAGGTAATGGGTATTTTTAAACCTTTTGCAATCTTCAAACCGTTTAGCATTCTTTTTATAATTTGAAATTCATACATTGGTCATTCGTTTTTGCTAAATTAAATGTATTAGTTACCTTTCTAACCAAACAATCTATTATTATTACAATTTATTTATTCAAAAATATTTCAATGCATTCTGAAGTCTAAATAAGAAATAATTAAATATTGGCAGGTTAAAAATGACAGCAATTTTAGGTGGAGGAATATCAGGTTTAAGTGCAGCATATTATTGTCTTGAAAATCCAAAACTAGGGTCTATTGCACTTTGTGAAGCTTCAAATCGTATTGGAGGATGGATTAAGAGTGTAAAATCACCTAAAGGTGTCACATTTGAGAAAGGTCCAAGAACTATTAGACCTAAAGGTCCTGCTGGTAGTAATACTTTGGAACTTGTACATAAATTAGGTTTGGATGATAAAATTATACCAATTAAATCTTCACATCCAGCTGCTCGTAATAGATTGATTTATGTAAATAAAAAATTACATATGCTACCAAACTCTTTAAGCAGCTTATTTAAAGTTCAAGAGCCTTTTAATAGACGTTTAATATCTTTATTATGGAATGATTTAACAGCTACAAAAGTACAGAAAGAGGATGAAAGTATTTATAGTTTTGTAGAAAGGAGATTAGGACAAGATGCAGCTAATTATTTAATTAGTCCTATGATTTGTGGTATTTGCGCAGGGAATGCAAAAGAAGTAAGTGTAAACTTCCTAATGAAAAATGTTTTTGATTTAGAACAAAAATATGGTTCAATAACTAAAGGTCTTGTAATGAGTAATTTAAAAAAGCGTTTTTCAAACAAGAATGAAACAGAACAAATATTACCAAGTAACATAGATTTAGTAAGACAAGCCAATGAAGAAAAATGGTCAGTTTGGGGATTACAAGGTGGATTAGAACAACTTCCAATAGCTTTAAGAAACAATTTGAACCATAATTCTAATGTCCAACTCAGAGATAACTCAAGGTGTGAACAAATCACTTTTAAACCAAGAGAAGTTGAATTAACAATTAATGGCAAGGTTGAGCAATACAGTAGAGTCATTTCTAGTTTATCAGCCAAAAATCTTGCTCCATTATTGAAAAGACAACATCCACAATTATCAAGAGAACTTGAAGCAATACCATCTGTATCAGTTGCTGTTGTTAATCTCCATTATGCTGGATCTGTTTTACCATTGGAAGCTTTTGGTTTTCTTATTCCACCAGATGAAAATTTGCCAATATTGGGTGTTATTTTTGATTCCTGTGTATTTAAACATGAATCTAGTACAGTAAGTATTATGAATAATAGATTAAATAAATGTAACAAAAGATGAATTAAAGTTTGATATTTACGGGATTAAAAAAAAATTCAATACACTTAAAAAAGAGTATATTTTTTTAAAATGGCACTGATAATACTTGAACTTATTAATATCATTTTGCAGGTACTGACAGTAATGATGGGTGGTGCATGGTTCCATAAACATTTTGGTGACAATGTTACAAAAGATCAATTCTTATCCACTGCAGTGAGTCAAGTGAACAACATATTAAATATAAAAGAAGATCCAGTTGAGCATGATGTTGCTTTGTTGAAAGACTGTATCCCACAGTACGTTGTTGGACATAATAAGAGATTGCAACGTATTGAGAATTATATTTCGGCGCACAAAATTCCATTGGCACTGTGTGGTTCCTCGTATCAGGGTGTTGGATTGAATGATGTTATTCTGTCGGCAAAAAAGGCCGTTTCTCACTTTGCTTAGTGATTTGGCCTTATTTTAAGCTTAGACTGCATGCAAACATGCAATAACAGCGTGCTATCTTGTAAATTATTCTGAACTCAAAACAAGGGAAAAGAAATATGTTTTAATAAAATAATATTTTGTAAATTATAATAAAAAATATGTAGTATAAGAAAAGTTTAAAAAAGAATGTTTGTTTTATGTTTATATAATAGTTGAAATAAGTTTATACAAAATTTAAAATAATACAAACTTATAAAAAGATTCTCTATTATAGAGTAATATTTAACAAATCATGCTCAAAATAGTGCCTAACATGCGTTTAAATTTTTAATAATAAACTTAATAATATAATGAAACACAGCGATTAAATAAATCACTCATGAACTACAAAGAAGCACTATAAAGAATATAAAGAAATACACTTTAACAAAATAACTGACACAAGCACTTAATAACATCAACTTATGTTCTTATTGAGCGATGTTACCTGCATATTTTACTTCATCGAAAGCTTTTCTTGCTTTCTTTAATTCCTCATTCATTGTCAAAAGGTCCTTTACTCTTGCATATTTTCGTGGATCTTTTCTTACTAAAATGAAAATTTGAGAATAATTAATTTAAATGATTCAATAATTAATATTTAATAAATAAATGTTTTATTTATTAAATAATAACTTAAATTACTACAATACCTAAAAATACTATATCTTCTACTTGTACTCTACCAGTCCTTCCGATTTCCATAGCACGATGAGTCATTTCTGTAATATATTCTATCACTAAATCTTCTAACAAATCAACACTTTCTGTGTAAGGATTCTGATCATCTCCAAATCCATACATCATACAACGAAGTTCTTTTGAGAAGAGCCGTTTTCTTCCACTGGTTAAACTTCCAATTGGAATTTCACTTTCTTCATCCTCAAACTACAGAAAAAGCATAAATTTGAAAATTTTATTAATATTAATTTGTTGTTTTATTAAACTTGAATACTAAAGATTCTTTTTCACTTTCTTTATGATTGAAAATTTTATATATTATTTGAGAATTTGCTACAAAGTAAATTAAAACTCTCTGAATATATAATATTTTTATTAAAAACAAAATTTCGCACAAAGTAAAAAAGAAAAAAAGTAAGTAATCAATCAAAACAAAGTGTTAAACAAAACAGATGCATTTAAAGGTTATGTTAAACTATACCTGTTCAAACGCTTCCTCTTGGGCCATTTCTGTCTTTTTATAAAGCAAGAGCGTGCTTCTTAGTCTTGGGCACTTAAAACTTCCTTGATAAGAGTCACTTTTTCGCGTGAAATCTCACGTTAATCGAGCGCGTTCTCGCGTGTGGCAGCTTAATTTCTCGTTGAAGATAAACAGAGTAATACGTGTGTGCAGTACGTATAATGCGAGCTCGGGCGAGAGGTTAAGAAATAATATAATCTGTTTTGCGGAATCGGAGATCGCAACCTGCGACTCTCGCACGAAAAGACGAATAGATGCCAAGCCAAACGTGAAGCCAAGCCAAGCGAGTGCAAACACAGCGGGGTAGTAGAAAACAAGCCTCGCATAGATGGCTCTCCGATGGCCTTGTCGTCTGCTATAGCGGCCGATTATCAAGCTTTCTTTGGCGCGCACGCTCGAAAATCCATCCGGCTCTCTCCTCCGCGCCTCTACCCTTATAAAAGCGCGCCTCGATACGGCTTGCCGGCGCACTGTGCCTTCTCTCTCACTCTTGGCTTGGCGGTTGTCGCTCCGCACGCCGCACAGTCGGCACAGTCCTCATTTTCCGCGCAGCGTATAGCACTCGCCGTTTCTTTCATACGCTTTTTGTTTTTGGATCTTCGAGGTTATACGCGCGAGATGCTTGCGAAGCTGGGCTTGGGTAGGCACAAATGGGGAATATGGCGGAGTTTAAAGGGAAAACAGAAGTTTGCCGATAAGGAAAATCAATAAACCGACGGGTACCAGGCAGGTGAGGAAGCGCCGGAGCTATGTAGCTCGTTCGCACAACGGTGAACAGCTGTTTTTACGCCAGGGGGTCGAGTTGTTAAGGCCAACCGTCACTTGTGCGTGGCCGAGAAAGGGACGCTTTTCGTTAATCGAGTATATTTACATGCTCGACGCTGGAAGGATGCGATGCCTAAGAAATCGGCGAAAAGTCACCGGTGAGTAGGCTGTAAGAAATAAATTTATGCACCAACCAAATATAAAATTTGCCCTGCTTGTATCTTGAATTACAGTGTATAGACAATAGGGACATACGCGTCCCCTTTGGCTTTATTTACGTGCAAGAGTCGTTGACACGCCGCAGTTGCTTGTCAATGCATAACCTGCTCGGGGTAACTGCACTGCTAATGTTTGCCCGCATTTGCAACCAAATCCGTGTCGATGCATCATGCTTGACAAATAAGGACAAATGCACATGAGCACGAACTTTATAACATGAATTATTGTTTAAATCAAACAGCTTTGAAGTATATTAAATTCTTCCTGTTTTAAAAATTCAATTTTTCAAAAAATCGATATAGATTCACTTTTATTATATAAATGTACTAAAAAACAAAATAACTTTTGAATTTTAAATCAATTTGATTTTTTTTTAAATAGAAATTAATAACATTAATTTAGTACTTTTTGGAATTACATATTGTATATCACTGATTTCGTCGGTAACTCAAAATATTGCTCACATTTATAGGTACTATTAAGCAAAGCCTGGTCGTAAATAAGGCAAAATTTTTTATCTATGTATAAGGTTATTAATTTTTTATAAAAAGTAAATAAATAAACAAACAAATTGTAAAATATTCAAAGAAACCCGAAATAGAACAAACCCAGAGAATTGAAAATCGAATATTTAATCGATGCTGTCAAGGCACAAAGTAATTTATTTTCCAGAGTAAGTTTAAAAAGGAAAATCTCTTTTCAATTCTAATATTAGCAGCGTAACAATGTCAACAATGCACCTGTATTGTTACACGATTCTGTAAATGTAATGTATAGGTGTAATTTTTTAATAAACTGCTTTTAAACGCTTTTTTCGACAAGTTAAACGTTAGCAAATTCTATTTCAGTTTACAATAAAGCGGAAAATTTTTTAGTAGCCTTTTCGAAAAATAAATTGCGTCCAGAAGATCTATGCAAGTATACTCGCTTTATAAAATAAGCTCGAATTGCTGCGTGAAATCATGTAAAATTTATAAGTGCAGAAAATATTTCATAAACAAATTCTTGGAAACATAATAGGGGCAGTAAATCAAGAAAATAGCAAGATAATGATTTAAGTATTCAAATAAAAAAATTTTACAGCTCTACGCCTTGCTGACAATTACTTATTTCGGAACAATAAAACAATTATAAAAAAATTCTAAAATAATATTTTTCAGATAATTAACAATTTAAAAATTTATTACGCTCGTCCATCAATGAACAAACACATATTGATAGTTTCTATTTGGAGTAAATGCAAACCTGGCTTTCGTAGATACTACTTTTTTATCGATTCTCTCATACATATAAACTGTACTTCTTTCAAATATGACTTTTTCATGTGACTGTATTGCTCACTATCTAATCAATGGTAGAAAGAGCGCAAGAACTAGTCCTAACGTCGCAAATCAATTTGGAACCTAGACCAAACTTTCTTTCGTGCTTCCCAAAATAGCTGTTTAAATAACAAACTCTTTGAAAAAAAAAACTGCATAGAAAAATAAAATAGTTTATCGATAATTGGTAAATATTTATTTTGTACATCTAATTAAATTTTTCGAATCCCTTGATAAAATATCGTTTGTCAATAACTAAACTTCCATTTCTAATAACCTCAATATTATTGCTGACGGTTCGCCGGCAAATTTTACGAAGCGTAACATTAATAGTAGCTTAAATAAGCTGTAAAAAAAATACACTTATTTACTTTCAAGGAGTTTTCTTACTGTGTGCCCATTCGGCTTTTATTCTGTCGTTTGTTTTTTCACCATTCTAGATAAGATTGTAAAGATGCGATGCGATTAGAGCGACCTGCCTTCATGAATATTTTATACGAGAAAAAGGGCATTATTGTCCCCTCCGTCGGAATAAGTTCATGATCTAAATAGCGAGAGTTTTAAAAATAGACTGAGGTACAATTCTAAACAATTAAAATGCAGAAATTTTTTGTTACTAAATTTGATATCAATAGAATGTTTTTTCCCGCGAAATAGAGTGTTTTCTTAATATATTCCGTAATTTGCTTTGACAGTTTTACAGATTACTTCCTTCGAGGAAATTCAATTCGATATACTTTTTCTATATGCTTACGCATTTTCTAAGAATAATTTTTATTCATTTTTGAACTTGCAATTTTGTTAATCTTATTTTATTTGAAATATTTGTAGACGAGCACCCACTCCGAATTTTGAGTCACGTGTACGTAATAAATTAAAATCCTACTTTTTATGTTTATGTTTTATTTACGAATAAAATTTGACGAAATTAATAAAACAAATGTAATAATTAATTCATTTTTAATAGATTCGAATAAAATAAAATTTTTAATTGGCGAAATTTTTTATGCCAACGTTGCTTCATTCAAAAAAGGGTGTATTATTTGATATTGTTCATCAGTAAAAAGTTGGAATGAATATCTTTCTTCGCTTAGTTAAAAAAATCAATTTTTGCCGTAATATACGTAAACATTTAAAATTACTCACACTCCAAGTAGAAAACTGACCGGTCTAACCACGATAGCGTAACTCGCAACCTTCGCATTCAACTTTTTGTAGTTAAATACCGTCCAAAACCCGTCGATATAAGTAATTCCTTTAATTACGCCCAACTCGAACCGCTCCGCAAGAAAATCGATCGTAATCGCAATATCGCCGTCCCGCGCATTTCGATTTTCAGCCTGACAGAGAAGCAGTCAGCCAAGGGGGTGCCCTCCTCGGGCATGACAGTCCTGCGTAGTCATGCGAGCGACTTCGACTACGCAACGGGTGCCGACTCGCGGGCGGTCAGCACCCGGGGCCGCTCGTCGGGCAGCAGCAGCTTCTGGGACCGGCAGACGGACCACGGCTCCTGGTCCGAGGACATCGAGGACGCGGCCTCGCGGCGCATCCTCGAGCAGTGGTCCATCGTCGAGCGGACCCTCTACAACGAGGACGAGCAGCTGCCGCTCGGGCCGAATTTCGACGAGTGCCAGCAGTGGCGGAGTCAGCTGCCCCACCTGAGAATCATCGGCCGCGGAGTCTTCGACGCCGAGGAGGAGGGGGAGGAGGAGAAGGCCACGTCCGCCGGCAGTAAATCCAATTTTGGATTTGGCAAGAGGAACCCGAGGAGCGCGCAGAGGAACGACAAGGGCGACGAGCTCTTCACCCCCCAGAGAGAATTTTTTTCGAGGGTAAGTGATTTTGGTGGTTTGACCCTTTCGTTTCGTTAATTTTTCTTATGAAAGAGAATTATTTATTTTCATAACTAGAAATCCAATTTTAAATAGAAATACTCTCTAAATATGAATATGTGAAATTTCACATATTAAATGTGCATAGTAACATTTTAAAAATGTGAAAACACGTCCA
>JAWWEO010018984.1:0-18199 GCA_035582975.1 Ormyrus labotus | reverse complement strand
ACTATCTTTATCTGTACGAATTGGGCGCTTGAAATTGTGTGCACAAAAGTTCGATTTTGCGCGTTAATGGGTTAAATCTCTTTCACCCGTAGAAAGAGATGTGCAATGGTTGTGCAGGTCTTTAATAGCCCACTTCAACCATAAAAGTGGATTAACACCGGGCGGCGCATTGTTTATTTTAACTATAGACTCCTTACTGTGTAATCTATATTTTTTAACGTACCGTGCGTCTTTCCCGCTAATCGCGAAACGAACACCCGCGGATTTTAAAATATAATTCTCGCCATACCCTTTACCGGTGTGCACGATATGCGGCTGCTGCCTCTGCTCCTGTTGCTGCTGCTGCCGCGGCTACGGCTGGTGCTGCTGCTACTGTTGACGAATTAGGATGAGGGGTCTGGGGAGGTCAGATGAGCTAGAAGCTTCAACTGAAAATAATAAGACAATATTTAAAAAAGAAAACTTTTTATTTATTTATTTATTTATTTTCAATTACAATTCCGGGGGTGCATTAAAATAATCACGAGCTCTATCGAGAAGGTCTTTCCATGACTAGATCTAATGAATAGAAAAACGATGATTGATCCTATGACGAATCACAAGGGGAGTTGTGCCGCCAGGCCTTTTTAAAGTGCGAAAGGATTTCCGATAATTACAAATGGCGATTTATTTTTATGTTGCATGAAGTCGAGAAGGAAAAACGGGGCGGTCGGCCGTCCCGCAACGAGAACTCCGGCGGCTGCATTTCCCCAAAGAAACTCTTTTATATTTTTAATAATATTTTAAATGGTAGCGCCCGCTAGCGAGCGGAGGCGAATTCGCGGCGCGGCAAGTGTGCAGGAATGAGTGAGAGAGAGAGAATGAGAGAATTTAGGCGCGCACGAGGCCGAACATTGTGTTGCGGCGGCCTCGTAGCAAAGTTGCGGGATAAATTGTATGTGCGCGTATAGAATAGAGTAGCGAATCGTGTAGGATTTTTTATGGAGTTAGTTAGGTCGCGGGGGTGTGGGAAAACCTTTAGAGAAGAGAGAAATGTGAGTGAGAAAGAGCGAGTGTGCACTTGACGACCGGCGCATAGCGGCCGGCCTGCCATTGGGCCAGCGCTCAGCGGAGCGCTGCTATTGGTCGGCGGCTGGCCGGTCGGCCAGTGTTCCCCGAGCCGCTAATTGAGTTGGACGTGCGAGTGCGAATTTCCCGAGGACAAAAAGTGAACAAAGAGCAGCGCGAGTGACTAGAGAGTGCAGTGAAGAGTGTGTTAAGAAGCTGGAGAGGATCCAGCAGCACTATCCCGAGAGAGCAACCGACCTGGACGAGAGAAAGGCCCTGATAGCGAGAAAGGTGGAGACAGAGAGAGGGACAAAGGGCCACTGCACCAGCGACCATCCGCCATCTCCACGAGCAACCAGCACGAGTAGTCCATTGGAGATTGGAGATAAAGTAAGGTTCAGGTTTGCGTTTAATTTTAGCGTGCGCTTTGTGATCGCGGGGGTGCGTTCGCGTAGTCAGCGAAATAGAGAGTAAAATAAAAGCGATCGGGAGTTCAGTTGAGCGTGCGAGCTCCTCCTCCTAATAGAGAGAAAGAGAGTAGTTGAGCTTCTCAGCTCCTGCCCTTCGCGAAAAGATAGTGTAAAGAAACGTGCGAGAAGAGAGTCAGTAGAGCTTTTGAGCTCCTGCTCTCAGCGAAGCATTAATTCATAGGGCGTAGTGCGTGAACGCGCGAGACAAAGAGACAGTCGAGCTAACGAGAAATCGCCCAGCTCCTGCTCTCCGTTGCAATCCGTAAGTGTGATTAAATTTTGTATTAGCGAACGAAATTGAGATAAATCGCGGTTAAACATATCCTTTATTTTCCCGTGACGGATTAGCTAAACGGGATCTCCTTTTGCAAGAAGATATCCGATAGGGTTAAGCGAGCGAGCGTGAAATATAAAATTGTATATTTTTCTATTTATTTTTAAATAAATAAATTTGTGCCCGTGGTACGTGAAAAGCTAAATTTTTTAGAGTATTTGTTGTAGCGAAAATATACCACGTCACAATGCTCATACATGTCGCAATACCATCGGATCTATGCGGCTTTTGGCACATCTTTAATTTGATCCACGTATTGCTCCAGAAATTCGTGGTTCATTACACGGGTCGCCGGTGCCTCCTTTTTACCGTTCACTCTACGCTGAATGACTTTTAGAAAAAAGAAAAGAAAAAAAGTTTAATAAAAATTTAAATAAAAAATATTATTTTTTAAAAAAACTTGCATTCGTTAATTCGAAAATCATGTACGTTGGTATGATCAAAGATGTGTTGAAATTCATCCACTCCATCCGTCCAATAAAAATCGCGCAGCAATGCCTCTACAGTCATTCCCTCAACGCGGTAGCGACACATACGTCTGATAGCTGCGATAGGCGGGTCGTAATTCTCTTCCATGTGGAGTAAAAGCGCCTGCATCCCGTCGATGTCCTCGGCTGCGAGTACAGCCTCCCCGGCGGCGCCTGCCTGAGGGGCTTGAACGGCGCTCTGTCGGGCAATGTGCTCAGAGCCTTCAACGGCATTCACCACATGTTGCATGATGGGCACAGCCCCCGGCCGCACGAGGGGTGGCGAAACGTTGGCCACTCGCTGTTCTTTCATCGGCTCGATGATGTCGCCGATATACAACGTCTCAACGCTATCAGACTCGAGTAGAACTCTTCTTGCTGAAATAAAAAACAAAGTTTATTATTTAAATACAGATCAATTAAAAATGGCTTGAGATTTTTACCAGGGTATTATCGATTCTTTAAAACTACACGGAGAAAAATCGCTAGTAAAATGTACTGAAATTGTATGTAAATCTTGCTTAAAAAATTAAGGTAACGTGATTGTATAAAATTTACTAGTGCAGTAAATAAATTTTACTTAAGATTATTAAGCAACATTTACTTACTTAGTTAAGCAAAGCAGATAACGGATTAAGTTGAAACAGCTATAGTTTTATAGAAAAATAATCAAGAAATAAAAACGCGCCTGGCTATCAATCGATATCCAGGAATTTGACAAAGAACTAAGGGATAACGTAAACAAAACATTGAGTTCGTCGGCGAGGGTCCTCGGTGAACGGGGAGCCGCTCGCAGAGAGAGACCCTTCCTCGCTTCCCGCATGAAACATATAAGACTCCTTAAGTTTAAGGTTAGATTACCGCCATATCTTTGGAACTGACATGCAAGAAATGCGTCATTTTAAAAATTTAGTATTGACATACAGCCAGTACTAATATTTAAATAAGAAAATTAAAGTGTTATTAACTGTAGAATATTAAATAAAATTTATATAACTACTTTTATTTTATTCAATGGCTTATAAATTTTACTTAAAAGCTCAAGTAAATTTTGCTTAAGTAAAATTAGTATTTTTTTTACTGCGTGTCTTTAAGTAAGTTTTACTAGCGATTTTTCTCCGTGTATTTATCTTAAAAATTAGTAAAAAGCGAAAAAAAAGGAATTTTTTTTCGTGCGCGCGACCTTAAAAATATATATTAGTTTGATACCCGCGTTGGTCGTCGCGCACCGACATTCGTTATTCAATTTTTATAATTCGATAAAATTAAACGAAAATTTGATATCCTCGGTTCGCGTTCGATAAATACTCGAAAACCGAACGAATCTCGCGTAGGATTTTTATAAGAAGCAAAAATAAACTTACCTTGTTATTCACACGCTGCCATTATGTTTCCGACGACTCCGATCCTGTGCAATCGATGACGAATTAAAAATCTCCCCACTTGCATTATCACCGGACATATTATCTGCGACAATAAAAATTGGAACTCGTGCTCCAGCACCTCGACAGACATTCTCCGCAGAGATCGCCTCCATCGGCTATCACACCGGTTGGTAATGCGCAGATTCCTATTCGGTAGCGCGTTTAACACTCTCACAATCGCTACACGTGGAGCACGAGCTTCGGCTTGATCCATTATAACTTTAACAAGAATGGCCGTTTGAAAATTTACCCAGAACTGTCACAGACAACAGAATGATACTGCTGCTGCAGAGCAGGGAAATTTATACTTTTCTACCCCCGAAAGAACGAAGCAACTTGTCCCTTCTTTCCTGTGTTTAATGTAGGGAAAACCAAAATTCGAACTTTCGAAAAGTTCCCGCTTCGGACGCTTACTTGAGTCTTATAAATGATACGCTAAAAGTGGGCTTTCTTTTAGCTTATCGGTTGTAGGAATCACCTGCTGGGTCTCGACACTCGCAGCTTCTTTGCATAGGATATTGTTTGTAAGGGTCCAATTTGTAAAAATGCTTAAAATTTGTAAATTTTTTCACCAGCGCTTATCAATCGTAGTAAATCGTAATCTCTTTACGAGGCCTAAACAAATTTCCTTCCTTCCGTGATTTGGAATCTACGAGTATAGTTGCTTTACAGATGAAATGATTAATGTAGATTTCTATTCAAATAGTTCTTAGTATAAAGGTTGCACTAAAAGCGGGTTTTTTTTAGCTTATCAGTTATATAATACACCTGCCAGAATCTTGTAAGGGACCGCTTTGTAAAAATGCGTTTTTCCCCAGCGCTTATTAATTGTAATAAAATTTCTCTTTACGCGTCCTAACCAAATTTCCTTCCAACCGTGATATTTATAATCTATTATTACAGGTGTCTGCTCGAATGTAGTTTTCTTTCCTTTTAGCTTTTCGGGCAGGTAAATTTATAAGAAATTTTTATTGGCGGATGTGTGTTTACAAGATAACACCCTGAGAAAAACGGGTATGTCTCTTAGGCGAGGATGGTATAGGACTCCTTATCTTATTTTTATTGCTTTTGCCTCATAACAGTTTCCTTACCTATGCACGGCTGGTTTTTACGAAATATAACGAAAATTTATTATTATTTAAAAATGGGACCTCTCCCCACCATCTACACTCGCTCTGAGGTAAAGGCTCGAGTATTGAACGTTTTCAGTTCATTTCTAGCTCTCGTAAACTCATCATCATTATGGATGAATATTCTTGGTTAGACCGATTCGTCTCCGAAATTTGTGACGGAGAATCAAATGAGTTCGACGCGGCTTTAACCAACGAAATTACCCCGCAGACGTTAGAAGCTGAAAAAAGTGTCGACACCGGTGAAATAGAAGAACACGGTAACCTGGAATCTCAAGAAAACGTCGACGCGTTATTTCGGGAAATTAGCGCGTGGACTTTGGAGCAAGAAAGTGAAAAATCAGTTTGCGACGCAATGATAAATAACAACTATTTTTTACAAAGTGAAAACAGAGAATTTTACGGATACAGTGAGCGCTCAGGAGCGAATTGGTGAAAATTTTACGGAAAAAGCTGTTCCGAGTGAGAGTGTTGATTTCCCTTGCCCTGTTGTTTCTATTGAGAGGAAAAGAAAAAAAAGAAAAGTACCCGCCAAATTGGATATTTCACCTTTAATTCTCTCAGGGATTAGAATAATAGCAGGAGGACCTATTAGTCCAGTAAAAACGAATACAAGAAGTGCATGCAGCGAAAATAATTTAAAAAAAATGGTATTTATCAGGCAATCATTCGGTTTGGTATAAAAAATTCGATGCTGCTACTTACAAACCCGGTGATAAATTTATAGATAGTCATTGCAAAATCGCTACCGCTGCTTCTCTCGGTGTACAGATTGGGGCATGTATGAACGAGCTTGACGCCGGTGTCAGTAATTTTCGCTATAAACATTTTTCCCGTCATGTAAAAATAGCTATCACACATGCTATGGAAATTCTAAAAAGCAACGTAGCCATTTTTGATGCTGAACCTCTGTCGCTGTCATCTTCAGCATTTTTTGATGCTCTAACACCTGTTCCGAGACCGTCGCAAGGAGACTCGTTTGCCGAAGAGCCTACACAAGAAACGCTGATTGAATTATTGTATCAGTTATCGCAGTTACAGACTAAAATAACATCATAGTAAGTTTACAATACTTTACATTTTTTTAAATATATTTTGAATAATGTCTTAGTATAATAATATTTTGCTTACAGTTTAAGGATGTTTAACAATTAGCTCTACGATGATGCACTTTGCAATAATATCGCTAATGCTGCTTGGAGGCGAAAAACGTACTTGTTTGTGAAGAATCGAAAAATGACCCGTCTAATTACAGCACCGTACGGAGACGAAAAATATTTCAATGCTATTCCCAAAGAAACTTTCCATGCAGGCTTCAAGTCGTTAGAAAAAAAGCGTCTTATCGAAAGACGGAGAAAATATCCTCCGAAATTTTTGTAAATTTATTTTTTAATGTCCCATTTTAGCAAATTTAAAACAATTGTACAAAAAACCAGTATTAAGATTTTTATAGTATTTAATTACACTCCAAGCGGTTATCAAAGCCATTCTTAAGGAAACCGCACAAGCATACACACGTTGGGGCAAGACCAGTGCAAATTCCAGAGCTCCAAGGCTCGCTCGGAGAGTCAATCCAATCTTATTTCAAAAGGCTCATGCTGTATTACTAAGAAAATAGAATATAATTCGTATTCAATTGGAAGAAAAAAAGAAAAATCCAATAAACAGAACGAATCCAAGGACTAGAACACCTGGGGGAATAACGGCTACAAATCTTACAAATAGCGAGATTATTATAATAATAAAAACCGGCCATTTTAAGGGCCCCAAATGATATAACGTAAAAACAAATTTTTTCATTAACACTTTCGCAATCTTAAATTGCAAATACATGTGCAAAATTTATATTAAAATTCGTTATTATTAATTAAAAAAATGTAAATATTAAAATTTTTTCAATTATTTGTCTCCAACTTTTCCGCTCCCACCATTATCTTTAAATAATAATTAATTAAATCGATAATCCTAAACAACCCTTTTTTAGATTATTTAAATTGGATCAAACGATTAGTATAATTATGCAATTTTTTTTATTTATATTTTTTATATTATTTAAATTAACATAAGTACTCCGATTATCAACGAATAACCCTTTCATCCACTTATACATAATGAGGTAATCCTTTGTTTACTTTTAGATTAACTTTCATAATCCAATTAACTTATACAAGACTCAAAGGGTATATCAAACTTATACAATATCTTGTTGACTTTAGATTAACTTCACTAATCCGATTATCCTAAAACGTGGATTAACCGATTAGCATAATTATGCAAATTTAGTAATCCGATATCAACAAACAACCCTTTGATCCACTTATACATAAGGCGGGAATCCTACCTACTTGGTTTACTTTATAGATTAACTCTCATAATCCAATTAACTTATACAAGACCCAATGGGCCTTATCTTGTTGACTTTAAATTAATTTCACTAATCCGATTATCTAAATAAACAAATAAAGACCCAAACACCCCCTTATCTTTGTTTACTTAGTGGTGCCGAAGTTTGTTTACCTTCTGTCTCGCCATAACGTCCTTCTTACTACTTCTAAATAATGTCAATTTCATAAATTTATACAAATTTTTAATTTCGAAAACTAGTTAGCTAAATAATTTTAAAACATACAACTCTTCACGCCATAATGGCATACATTTCCAACAATTTAAGGAGGTTCTAGCCCTATATGAAGATGCAGAAATTAGCGTAGAATCGATAAATATAACTTCAAAATATAAATAAGACGTATGATTTTTTAAAATATTTTTCACCAGGGTTTCTATTGAGAAAAGTAGCAATAAACTTTACGTGAAATACACAGGTTCAGTTTATGCTCCAACAATTCGAATACTCTCGCGTTTAATTCGGTTGGTCAACCTGTCGTGCACCGCCGCGTGTCTCTCCGAGAGGAGCATTAATTTCGTTAAATTAATTCCTCTCGCCTGGCTGATCTCCGACACATCTGGATGAGCAATGAAAGATAATTCCAAATAAATAGCAATTTAAGTTTATACGGAGTACAAATTATTTGCCCTGACTCCCAACATTTTTTGGTCCTTCGAGCCGGATCAGAGCAGCGACGTAACAGTGCTATTTTAGTGAAGTGTTGCGACGAGAATTCAGAGTCGATGGCAGCCATCTTAGCGACGTTAACGGTCACGATCACTTTATGGAGCGGATACCACCGGCAACTAGCGCAACAGAAGTACAACGGCTTCGTCATTTCCATCACCACGAAGTACTGCGGAATAAAACACAGACGAGACTACGCATCCGATTCGATAATGCTAAGTGCGGGGTGTTCGACTCGCCTTTTTTAGAACACGACCCAACTACACAAAATGACACCAGGCCACGCGCGGCCCTGCATGACGAGAGCGGTAGCAGCGGCACATCACCATCGTCAGCATCATCTTCCCGAGGACAGCGGCCTCAGGAAAAGGTCGATCAGCGGGCAGGACCATTGGGGCCCTGGAAAAAAATTCACCGTCTAGCCACCGACGGGCGAGCCCATTCACGACAACGAGAAAGAGCCTCCAGAAGAGTTTATCGGAACACGGCACCGGGGCAAACCTTAGCCTGTGGCACTTTGTACTAAGGTAGAGAGAGATAAAAAGAGCCGTAGAGCAAAATTTCGACAGCTAAGAGAATACGAAGCACCGAAGCAACAAGGCGTCGGTACACGCGACAGTACGGCCAACAGCCACTAGTCGGTAGCACTCAGCCGCGACGACGGCATCCGCTCTGCTCGCGGCCGGGCGAGTTCGACGACACAACGGAAACTTTGCACTAAGCAGCGTCGACCGAATTCCTATAAGCGAAAGCCCAGCTCAGGAGCCGGCGTCGGAGCGAACAGCAATCGCAAAGAGCATAGGCGCATCAAACGAGACTCGCGGCCACTCGGAGGCCAAACCTAACCTCACTCGGCCGACAACGAGTTGCAGAGAAGCAGCAAGCAGCAAACCGTCGCATCGCCAGCTGGAACGTTTATACAACGAGAACATCCTGGCAATAACGCAGTCTACAATAACACAGCTACCCTCGCGCGTGTCTACTGCTTGACAAGGAGGAGGCTGCACGAATACAAGGAACATCTTTATCTGCAACGCTCGTTGTCTCTCTGACCAACCACTTGCAGCTCACACACCATACCTCAAGGTACGGATCCATCTCATCGCTGGCCGTCATACTGGCACTAGGAGAGGATAACCCAGGCCAAAGAGGAACTTCACATTTTGTAACGGTGCGACTGCCTTTTATACAGCTCTCTTACGGATCGGCTGTCCAAAACCACAATCAGGCTGACTGAGAGTCGCTTGAAACTATTTCCACTCAGTCAGACGAAGTCGACGAGCCGCTGAACGGCAGCAGTTGCAGCCACATACGCTAGTGAGTGCTGATCTATGTTTAATTTTTTTTTTTTTTTTTTTTTGCATAAGCGTTGTTTTCACGTTGATACGCCTTTCGCATACTTGGCTAGTGTATTTTTTTGACTCTCTTCTCACAATTTTCTTCTGTTGCTTCACGTCATGGCTAGCATAGAAAGACAATTGGCTCTCCGAGTTCGCATAAGAAATTCTTTCGTCAACTGAAAGAAGTTAGGCAGAGCGCAAATGACGCGCGGAGCCTGCGTCTCAAGGATTGAAATGCTTCAAGAGCTGTGGTCAAAATTCGATAACAACCACACGCTGCTGTATGAAGATGAGGAACAAAATGCCACCGATAATTATTTCACAACCAACGTCTACGATCAAGTGCAGGAAAGTTATCTGATTAACTTGGGCTTATTTAAAGATCATTGGGAGAAGATAAGGGCTGAATCTGCGGGAGGTCAGCAGATTGAACAACTGAGCAATGACGCACCCCCCGCACCTCACAACAAGCTTCCTATCGTCGAGCTCCCCACTTTCTCAGGAGACATAAAGGACTGGGTAAGGTTTAGGGATACCTTCGTTGAGATGATAGAAAAAAATGCTAACCTGCCTTCAGTGTACAAAATGCACGACCTGAGGAATGCTCTGAAGGGGGAAGCGGCGGACCTGTCCAATCGCAGGGGATAACGATGTTGCGGCGTGGAAAGCAATCAAAGAGCATTTCCACAACACTCGGTTGTTAACCAACAAGCTACTATCTCAACTCATGTCCTTAAATCCCATAAGCATGGAAACAGCACACGAGGTGGTCCGCATCCTTACGGCCACGTAGAATCCGGTGCAGGCCTTGAAAACTCTAGGTAGTCCAACAGATCAGTGGGACCACTGGACCGTATTCCTAACCACAACCAGACTGACTCCTTCCATTCAACGCAAGTGGGAAGTAGTTGTGGCGAGGGGCGAGCATCCCGTGGACGCACCCCCCTTCGAAACATTAAAGAAGTTTTTAGAGAGCGAAAGGTTAGCTTTAATGCAACTGGAGAGCGCCACGGAGGTGTCGTCATTCATGGAGGCGTCAAAAGCGAGTGATTCTTCGAAACACATCTCCAAGGACAAAAACTCGAGATCGATTCATCTTACGGAAGATGGTAAAAACAAGGGTTCATCGTGTGCGTTGTGCAAGGGCACACACATTATTCTAAATTCTAAATTAAAAAGAGTTGCCACTCCAAGAGTCCTCACGAAAGGAAGCAAATGGCAATGAAGAAGCAACTGTGCTTCAATTGCTTGGGGAAGCATTTGGTACAGGAATGCAGAAGTTCAAAACGGTGTCAGCAATGTTCTGCTAAGCACCACACCCTAATCCACCTCCAAACAAAGGAATCCCAGAAGGATCCATCAGACGACTAGTCCATCAACGGGACCGTAAATCCTCTGGATGGCAAATTTGCACCAGAAAAATCTGCCAGTCATCACCTTGCAGGCCTGTCTATCCCTCCAGGGGTGATAAACCACGCAGACACACAAGCCGCTATTGACATATTTCTAGCCACAGCGCGCATACAAGTACAAGGCGCAGGTGGTCGACAGCTGTTAGTCAAGTCTCTGATCGACCAAGGAGCACAATCGTCCTTCATCACTGAAGAAGGTTGCCAGCGACTACGATTGCCTAGAACTCCTGTACGAATCACGTTTACAAGTGTGGGAGATAACAAGGCCGTCAATTGCAAGAGCTGCGTGAACTTCGTGATACATCGCATTTCGTTTCAACGTTCGCTTACAACGCCACGGCTTATGTATTGCCACGTATCTCGGCCTACGCACCATTCCCAGCAAGCTTTACAGAATGGCCGCATCTACAAGGCTTGTCGCTCGCAGATCTCCAAGACGCAGATTTAGGACGAATCGACGTACTTTTAGATGCGAAAGTACACGCGCATATCATGGAGGAAGGATTACCCAAGGTCGACAACAGCAATTCACCGATCACTATGAAAACTCTCCTGGGGCGGATTATATCAGGCCCCACAGCTTCATCAAATCCACATCGATCCTGTTTGACTGCTCACGTAATGGTCGCAGACAGCAATTTCAATGCCCTGTTGCGAAAATTCTGGGAAATTGAAGAACCGCCACAGCGCCAAAAGCTCATCACAGAGGAAGAAAGAATATGCGAAGAACATGTACCAGGCGACGGTGTCTCGCAGCAGTGGCGTCGCTACGTGGTAAGACTATCTCTGCGCTCTAATGTCCCCACATCTTGGAAAGGCGCATACGTCCAGGCAGTGTGCATGATGCATAATCTTGAGCGACGTTTCGCGAAAAGTTCAGAGCTACACGTGGCGTATGTAGCGTCGATGTGGGAATACCTAGAAGCTAGCTGTATGCGTCTAGTAACACCAGAAGAACTGGATTTAGATAAATACTTTTTCGGGGCTTTTGAAGCCAATCTGAAAGTAGGACTAGGATTTTCTGAACTAGGAATTGCCTGGGACCCAACGTAGGATTGTTTTTATTTTAACGTAACATTAGAGGCACTGAACCATGCATTGACAAGGACAATAGTGTTATCAAAAGTAGCCAAATTATTCGATCCGCTGGGCTGGATCTCACCAGTGGTTGTTTCACTCAAAATCTTCATACAGTCGTTATGGACACTAACCAAAGAGTGGGATGAGGAGCTTCCGGATGAACAGGAGAAATATTGAAGAACCTACTACAACTCGCTGTCTTCGATTGCCAACATTCGAATACCTCGTTGGATTGGAATTCGACCCACGGCACGAGCCTACGAGATACATGGTTTCGCTGATGTATCCAAGCTAGCCTGCGCAGTTTTATATTTAAGAGTGATAGGAGTAGATGCTCAAGTATTCTTGCTGGGATCAAAAACGAAAGTCGCTCCCATTAAGACACTGTCCATACCTAGGTTGGAGTTGTGTGCAGCGCAATTAGTCACGAGATACGCAAAAGGTTTTGTGGAGGATTTAAAGGCATCGCCGTTATCGGTTCATTTGTGGACAGATTTCAAGGACGTACTATATTGGCTGAGAGACATTCCAGCAAAGTTGCCAACTTTCGTGGCCAACAGGTGCTCTGAGATTTCGACGTTGCTGCCCGAAGCCTACTGGCATCACATAAACTCTGCAAACAACCCAGCCGACTTAGCCTCACGCGGGTGTCCGGCAAATGACGTAGTCGACAACGAGCTCTGGTGGAAAGGTCCCCAGCAGCTTGTGGAGCGTGCTGTAGAGTGGAATCGTGTTCACGATCTCGGCAGGTCATAAGGGAAAAAACATAAGGGCGACGGCGTTAAGAACACGAAAGCAACCGTCCAATTGGTATCCTCTAGCAAGAAGATAGAAAGATATTCATCCTTTAGTAAATTGATTAGAATTACCGTTTATATCTTAAGATTCATTCGTCGAAAGTTAGAAAGAAAATCCCTTATCGGGAGAATGTCTCCAATTCTACGAATCTTCCCACTTTCAACAACACGCGCCATTCGAGGAATAGAAGTCAGACAAGCTAAGTTGCTGTGGAGTCGGCTAACTCAGCTGCAACATTTTTCATCAGAGATTGAAATTTTTCAAAAGGAGCAGGAACTCCCTAAGCACATCATCTCAAAAGCTTGGATCCTGAGTTCAAGGATGGACTCATCAGGATGGACGGTCGGTTGAGAAATTCAGCGCTCCAAGAAGACGAGAAACATCCCATAATTCTACCATCTGACAGACGTCTTGCACAAATGATCGTAGCTTATTTCTACCAGCTCACTCTCCATGGCAACGTGCAACTCACATTAGCTTGCGTACGCAAGATGTTTTGGATAGTCAAGGGCAAGCTTAACGTGAGAACACTTGTTAGGAGCTGCGTCATCTGTAAGAGATTGCAGCAGCCAAGTCTATACAAAAGATGGGTGATTTGCCAGCGGATCGAGTTCGGCGGGCAAGATAGTTTTTTAAATCTGGGGTCGATTGTGCGGGACCTTTTTCATTGTGACTGGGACCATGCGTGTCTACTTGGCAGCAATTTGTTTAGAAATTTCTATTCAAATTGGCATTATATATTTAATAGTTAATAAACAACGGCTTGCAATGCTTAGCTCGCGGAGGGAAATGAGAAGACATTTGATTCTTGACCACCACGCGAAGTTTCAAGCGACTGGGACCACGTGTGTCTACTTGACAGAAATTTGTTTAGAAATTTCCGTTCAAATTGGCATTACTTACTAAATAACTAATAAACAATGGAGGAGGATTTTCAGGTTGATATCCGGGAGAATTCTCGGACACACCAGGCGGATTTTGAGCATGATATTACATTTTTAGCTAAAGCACAAACGAATTTTTTCTAAATTAAACTTACAATGCTTTTGAGAAAGCTAAAAAAAAAACACATTAAAAAAAAATGTTATAAATCATAAAAATTTGGAAAATTTTCTTAGATTATAGTGTTAAATTTTCAGCAAAAGTTTTATTGTAAGTTTGATGATAAAAATTTGTAAAATAAACTTATTTAATAAATATATTATATATACCTTGGTGGACTACTAGGAGCCATAACACTAGCTAGAAAGTCTTGATTACATGCATTTCCTCTAATAACTTCAGCAACTGCACTAATTGTTTCTGTTAATACTTCTGCTGGAACTCCACTTATCATTAGTATGTCACATAAAGCTTGAAGTAAACCACAGCTCTTCATTATTTTCTGAGATGCAGTTACTAACTAGAAAAACAATAGTATTCATTGTTTAAGAAATAATTATCAATTTAATTAAAAAATTAATAACTTTACTATAGCAGGGCCACTTGGAGCTACTAAAGCACGAATAACTTGAATCATACAATGAACATTTGTTACTTTTTGAGGATTCCATCCAATTAAATTATTATCGTCATTAATATGAGTAGCTAGTTTTAAGTTTGGTGTTATTCTTTGAATGTAGCTACCTGTAACATATTGTGTGCTTCATGACTTGAATAATAAACAATACTGTTATTTAATTATTGACAAAAATTGAAATCTGTTAGATGTTACTTTTTATTGGTCTTACTTAAAGAAATTATAAAAATAAAAAAACTTCTATAAGGTAAATCTTTTTTTTAAAAGAAAAAAGAAATTGTAGAAATATATACTCTACAATAAAATGTATAGTAACTAAAGTCAATAATTAATATTATATAAAATTTCTTAATATTATATCACACTGTATAATAATGATATATTATATAATAATATAACATAATATATATAAAAATATTTATAGTAACCTTTAATTCGTTTAAAAATTAATAATGATTATTACAAAATAAATAAATATAAAAAGCTTTGATGAATAATATTAACCTTTAATGTACCGTATTTTTAATCGAAAAATAAAGATCTTGTTTAAATAGAATCTGCTGCATATTTAAAAGATGCATGCTGTAAAGAGTGTTGACATTGATATGAAATTTCAAAAGTAGTCGGCTAATACTTCAAAGGTTAATAGCAAGCTGTTTTTTTTATTCTATATAACTGTCTAAAATCATAAATTTACTATATAAATAAGAAAATTTTTACTTATTTTACACTTTTATATGCCACAACTTTACCAGAAATTTAAAACATATTTAAATGAAATTTAGTAATCCAAGTATTTTAAACAAAGGAAACATAAACTAACGTAAAATTTCAATTCCAAATAATTAAAAACGGGCATTTTTAAATTCTTTTCTTAAAGTAAGTATTATATATATATTTTTTGTAAAAGATAAAATATTTGAATGATAAAATTATTTGATAAAATTAAAATAATGACATACCTTCCTTAAAAAAATATTGATTGCTATGGTTTCCTCTTAACAGATTAACCATAAGTAACAAACAATCTTCTACTACTATACCACCTTCTATTCCACCCTCTTGTGAAATTACATCAAATATTCGATCAAATGCATTTTCAAATGCTACTATTTTTTGAATATTAGTATTTCCTTTAGTTAATTGTATTAATAACAATAAAGCCTAAAAAATTTAATTTCTTTAAAAAGAATTTTTTATTTTTTTTAATAATACTTATTTTTTAAATTTACATCATTTCGAATAACTTCTCTACTATCTCCAAGCATATCCATAAGTTTCGAAATTCCCATTGGACTTTCTAAAATTATTTCTTGAACTTCCTTTGCCTTATTTAATGATAAATTTGATAATAATTTTAAGGCTGACCATCTAACTCTAAAATCAAATTCTTCAAGAAATCTTAAAACTTGACTTATAACACCTTGATCTTTTATTAAAATCTCAGTAAATTGTTCTCCAATATTATGTTTTGATTCAAACGTATTGACTGAAAATAGTAATATAATTAAAAACCTTTATGAAAAATTTTCTTTAATCACTTACCTTCCTCTTCAAACACTTCAGGGCATGTTATATTACAAAGTATATCTAACGCAAATCCTATTATAGAACAATCACTTTTATCCGTTTCAAGAATGTGCTTAAGAGCATCCATTCCATGTGCACCTACTTCAATTCTGTAAGTTCGAGAAAGAGCTTTCAATGCTCTGCAAGCATCTCTTCTGTCATCCAACAAAGTTGAAGTTAATACTCTATCAACTAATTTTTCTACCTACAATAAGCATGTTTTAAAAATAAATAAATTTACACAATTCATAGCTACAACATAGTTAAATAAAAAAATTCATTATGTTCACCGTTTCAGCTCCTGATGGCTGATTCTCAGGAGTAGGAGTGCCGAGAACAGATTTCAATCCACTTTTAAAGTATTCCATTAAAAATAATTTTAATACAAAGATTTCTATTATAAAGCTGTTCAATTCTGAAAAATAAACAAGTTTGAGTTAAACTAAGCAAAATGCTTTCATGGAAGAAATATTAAAATATTAAAAATATTAAAAATTACTTATATTTATAAATCATTATATTTTCTCTTACATCATTTTTTTAACATAAAATATATAAATTTAATATAAATAACATTTTAGTGAATCTTACCCATATATTTATGAATGAAGTTAGGTCATTAAATGTCAACGGAATATGACTAGAGGGATACTGAATAATACTAGAGAAATTTTTATGGTAATTTCAATTCGGATTCCGATTCCAATATCTAAAATGCCGAATTAGGTCTTTAAATGTCAACGGAATATGAGTTTGGTTTATGACGCGGAGAATAAGTTTCATACGGTATAATGTATGATTGAGGTATGATACGTAATTGGAATATGAAACTGTTATGAACTGATCTCAGGTCATTAATTGAAAACCAACGTAGACGGGATTTTTGTTGGTTTCCCACGATTGCGCCATAAACTAAAAATTATGTAGATAAAAACTCGGAGCCGAAATAATAAATTATTGTTTATCTTGTTGATAACAAATAACAGGTAGTAAATTCAAACATAATAGTTAATCATTTTTAACTAGCATATTATCCTTATCCTATTTAGACCAATAAACGACGGATAAACCTTCAAATCTCGATTGCGCAATATTGTGCAACCGATTAGATCTTTTTGTTTAAACAAATTAGATAATAAATTGGTGTAGTCTATTCGGAATCGTATTGAAAATCATTATAGTTAATTAGTAATTAATCAGCAAACTATGAAATAATTAGTAAATCAGGCTAACTTCCAAATCGTATTTAAATGTTTTGTTAATAACTAATAAATTATATATAATTAGTAAAATTTGATAATCTTGGTTATCTGAAACAAAATAATTGCAAATTCGATAGTAAATAACACGATTAAAGAAGAATCTTAACAAAATGTTTAAATAATTAGTTAAATCAATTGAAATTAATTAATAATTGGTTAGATTTTGTTCCAACTAAATAAATAAAAGCTTAAATTGACGAAATTAAACAATAAATGCATAAATTTGCTATTTTTATGTGTAAAGTAAATGTTTAAACAAATAGAATCAATGTGATTCTATTTGTAGTTTGTATTAAATAAATAGGAAAACATATTTATTGCGTAAAAACTATGAATCGATAATTATTAAGTAAATAAACAAATTGCGCAATAATAAATTAATAAATATTAATTAGGAAGTTATAAAATTTAGTCAGGGCTCGCTCAGGGAAAGGACCATCAATTTCGAAAAAGAATTATGTTTAAATAATTGCAGGAACAAGAATAATTGCAATTATAATAAAATTTCAAGGCCATCAGACGCCAATGGATTTCTTTCGACAGACGGCGCACGTGCCAAGGTTATAGGCAGAGGGCGCACGTAATAAGGACATGAATACTCAAGCAATGGCGCACGTGCCAAGGATAAGCAGCGGGCGCGCACGAGAGCAGGACATGAGCATTCAGCCAATGGCACTCGATTAAATAGAGGGCGCGCGTAACTAGAACATGAGCACTCGGCCAACAGCGTACGTGTCAAGGTTAGCCAGAGGGCACACACGTGATCACAACATAAAGTTGGCGAAAACAATTCCTGGAAGTCAACGGGTAAACAATTCTCGGAAGCGGCGACGCCAATGCTCACCTCTTCCGACAACGTTGAGCCAGCGGCCTATATAAAGGCACGCGCACGGCCCAGAGTTCAGTTACAAGCCAGCCTCCGTTCAAGAACTGGTCTTGATTATTGAGTTGATATTACTCTCAACCACAATTAATCTCTGTTGGAATTATTCTCGGACACCAATAAAATTATCAAAGTTAAAATCGACTTTTGAACTTCAACTCATTTTTAAACCTTCCCGCTTCATTCACTTTTGTGATTAATTCGGACGACGGACATCTTATCATCGGACCAGCTGAAAAGCAATAGCGAGCGGCACAAGCTTCTGGAAGTTAGCACCCGGAAGACGCAAATTTTAAATTGTTATAAACAAAACGATTGCGCGTTAAAAAACAATTAAAAATATATATTCAAATCTTTCGCGCAAACAATAATAAAAAAGTTATCGTAAAAA
>JAWWEO010018983.1:0-18201 GCA_035582975.1 Ormyrus labotus | reverse complement strand
TAGCTCGTTGCTACCCAATCTTATTTTATACTACCTATTTCCTAGGTAAGAAATGTTTTCTATTTCTACCAGGGTATCTTAAGATAAAATATGATTTAGAATACCCTGCATATAAATTATAGAGCAGCATAGAATCATTAATAACCCATAAGTCAATAGATTCAATTTATGTAATGCGATTAATATAATGTTAAAAGATCAATTAATAGAATAATTATTCGTAGACTGAATTTGAAAAAAGCTACTTACAAAATTTTGCGAATCTTTTAAATTGTAAAATAAGGATTGAATTTTTTTTAAATTCTGATATGTAAATAATAAACGATGCTATAACTTTCTACAAAAATAACTTGATATAGTTTTTATGTGTATTCTCAAACTCGAAAGCAAGTAGTTCTTTAAAAACACGTTTGCGTATACATAATCGACAAATGTGAGAAGAGCAGTGAGGCGGCAAATCGAAATAATGCCGAATAATTATTATAAGTCAACAAAGATACACGCTTCGAGAATCATTCATCTCGCGGATACCGTTTTAACCCTATATTCACAATGCACGTATCGATCGGGCTTCCGCGGTGCATATATATATATGTATATATATATACATATATTTACCTAAAAGCTGAATTTTGATGAAACACGATACGCACGGCAAAACACTCGCGATGTGAAATGCGCCGTGGAAAATACAAGATTTTACTGCATAAACTTGCGTGAAATATATAAAATTCCAGTTTTTAAAAGTTTTAAGTACGAATGAAATGTTTGCATTCGCGAGTAAGCAATTTATAAATGCGCCGAGAACGGCATTCTAACTGAAATTCTTCCACTATTCAATATACTGCATTTCATTCCTGAAGAAAGAAAGTGTTCGGAAAGTAGGATAAAAATTTCTACGACTGTCATTTTTCATTTTTTTGTTTTTTAAACTTTTTTGGACAGTAATTAGATAGGATCGATTAGACATTCTTTTCTATCCAAGCGTTATTACCTGATCTTAGAGTGCAGCAAATAACTAGTTTGCATTCCAGCTGCTAACTGAAAACTTACGATGACTTTGAAAGCTATTTAATTAAGGTCTGAAAGCGTAAAAGAGTTCTGATATTATTAGACGGCGTCTAAAATTTTTCCGAATAGCCTTTTTCACAAAGTTAAAAACCATAAATTTTCTTCTCGATAAATTAATTGCGTTAACGTTAAAAAAAAAATCTTTAAGTATCCTTTTTCCTCGAAAACAATATTTTTCTAGAGCTACAATTCAAACGCTTAATGGAATCGTAACAAGTTCGAAGCGCATTTTTGCGTACTTTGGCCCGAGCGTTCGCGCCACATTTCACTTAACGAGACACGCGGAAGAACGAACCGCGGAACTAGAAGCAAATGGTGGGTACTTTGTTTCTCGTTTGTTTACATCGCCTGCAACAGTTGATGTCAACCGGCGGAAGATTCACAAACTGTTTTCGTTGACCCGAACTTTAGCGTATACGAAATTTCGCCTTTATACATGCAGCTTTGTTTTATTTCACATCTGCTCATCAGATAACGTAAACGTTGAATTTCCTGTATCGAGGCTCTTACGTAGCGAGATAAGAGATTTATAAATAAGATATCAGCGAGGAATCAGATATTTACGTGGGAGCATACTTTTTCTCGAAACTTTCATGAATAAATTTATTTTAAAATCAAATTTCGTTTTCATTTAACAATATTGCTGTTATATAAAAAAGTCTAAAGAGTTTCTTTTCGAGTTTACCAAAACGCTCCTCTCGCGAGTTTTTCGCAAAAAACTTTTATTAAAATCAAGATTTTGTAGCTGCTTTATAAAGTATCATCATCATAGCCCTATCAACTTACACTCGACTGTGCACTAAAAAAAAAAAAGGAGAGAAAAGCGAACGAACGAGCGTATTCATTTCCAGCGGAGTTTACATCGCTCGCGAGGAGGATCTTTTATGCCGACGAGCGGCTCCTCAGAAAATTTCCAAACTCGAGTACATTATATTACAATCTCCGTGAAAAAAAAAAAGAAAAGAGGGCCGGGAGAGGAAAAAAAAATAAGGAAGAAAGTACAGGATGAACGAGCAAAGGAAGAGGAGCAGCGGAGGTATTGGGGTATATATATATAAAAAGCCGAGGCCAGAGCGAACCAGGTAATGCGATACCCTAATACGTCATTATATCCTTCTACGTAAAAAAGTATATACCATACCTTGGGCGCTTCTTGCAACAATCAGCTCGACTAGGCCCCGAGCCTTCTGCAGGATGGATATCGCCTGCTCGTGGGAGATGTTCGAGTCCAGGGGCTGTCCATCTATCGCCAGTATCTGGTCACCCTCGACTAGTCGACCGTCGCTGCAAGCAGAGGTGAAAAAACGAGGCTTTAGCAAACGGTCGCCGACGCACATTGAATAATATGGCCGTTTCGGCCCGATAAACGGCTCGATCGCAGGTTGTACGCGCTGCGTGCGTAGCCTTGCTATGTGTGTGTGTGTGTGTGTGTGTGTGCGCGCGAACGAGCCCGCGTCGGTGAGCGTGAGCCTCGTTATCCCGCTAGAAATCCCCCCCCTCCCGCCTACGCTCCGCGTCGCCGCGAAGATAATGGCAGAGTTTTCGCGCGGTTAATGCCCCACTTGGCCGTTTCCTGGCCGCGGAAAAATCGTGTCCAGTTCCACGGCAGTTGCGGCGGCTCCGAGAGAGAGAGAGAAAGAGAGAGAGAGCCGATCGATATTCCGGCGTTTCGTGCGGCTGCCACTATATAAAAGGCTCCGGTCTCGCGCTACCGCACTTCTGCAGGAACACCCTGCAGCCTAGCTGCGTGTACTGGCGGCGCGCGGCCGTGTAGTCGTGCGATTCGTGCATCGGCTACGGCGAGCCGGCCATTTTTTTTTTTTTTTTTTAATTTTAGATTTCGATATTGCGGCCGGGATCGTTAAGGGCGAGCCGCCAGTTTTGGGGAGTCGCTCTCGTTCGCCCCGGTTTTATTGAGTCACGCGGGCAGTTTTTAATTGAATTAAAACTTTTTTTTTTCGCGTAAAACACGACCGGTGGGGAGACTGTTAAACCTGGTTTTCCCATTTTATTTCGAATATGCGACACTGTGATTTCTCTCCTTGCAAGCTTTGTGTATTTTTTTTTTTTTTTTTTAATTGCTTCTGTTTATTTACTGTTATTTTTTGTAAAAAAAACAATAATTATTTTCCTTTATTTGAAAATACTGGATTTTCATTAATAATGTCTATATAAATATTTTAAAATAAACTCGTTTCCGTCGTTCATTTAAATTTAAATAATTTAGCTGAAATCGTTTAATCTGCTTGTCCTTATTATTTAATTTCCCGGTCCAATTAAATTTAGATGAAAAATTGAATTGCATAATATTCGTAAAGTCTAATCCTCGATAATCTGACGCAGCCGTTCATAATGCACTATTCTGATGACCCTAATTACCTATTACATGCGCCGCGTATATTTGTCATCGACGGACTCCATTAAAAATCGATTTATATCCTCGCATAATTCATTGCAGGTATCAACGTAGCAAAGGGCTATTGATATTTCGATCAAAAGCGAAAGAATGCGTCGGAGGCAGTCTTTAAAGGGACGCAAAATTGAACGGATCGTAAATCATGAAAAAAGTGTCCTGTTGCATACAAAGTGCGGTTCGCGTGCATTAAGGAAATCGCGCCATTGCGTGTCGCTCTTTTACGATTACAAATAATCCAGGTTATTAGTCCGACGGCGCTTGATTTTTCATGAAAAACGTTAAGCGGGAACTCGGTTGTTTTGTAAAATGTACATATATTATATATACGTACAGTAATATCTTTATAATATTTCATGAATGCGCAACACGGCCAAATAGCTTTATCTTGTACCAAGGGTCATTGCACGCGTGCATGCATTACACGGATATAAAGGATCGCAAAGCCACGTGCACGAAGTAGCAAATTTTGAGCGCTTAAAAGCGGAAATCCCAAAGTTGTATTATCCCGTAATATACTTATTTTAATAACACGATTTATGATAAAGATGCCAAAATTGAAAATTCGGACTGGCCGACGTTCGAATTCTTCTTTATTCTTCTCATTAATTCGCTCGCGTCAATAAACCTTTTCTAATGCATATTTTAATAAAGTTAACGTGCAATTTGAATTCGCCCTCTCCCCGCCTCCGAGCGAAAATGCAAAAAGAATCGCGGCAAAGAAAAACGAAAGCTCGAAACTACCCGGGATTAAGTTTAGAATTCAGTGCAACGCGCGCTCCCACCGCCGCTGCCGCCTCCGCCGCAGATTGAAAGTCGCGAGTTTCGACTTTTTGAATCGGATTACGGCTGCTTCTCGGCAATTTAAACCCGGGCGCGCCGCGCCGCGTTATTATACCCCTCTTGCTCTTCTCCCGCGAGATCGATTCTCAAGAGCCGTATACGAACGAAGCTCCGCGCCGAATTTCGCCGAGGATCGCAACTCTTCCTCCTCCCCCTCCCGGTCTCGTTTTTAACGACTCGCTTCCCGGGTAAACAGCCGCGAAGGCTCTTTGTCTCGCGTTTCCCTATTTCGAAGCAACTCTCCGGCGAATTTAACGGCGAGATCCCATATATTTTTGTTGCACTTCGGCGACGAAATTTTTCACGTCAGATTGTTTTCCCAGCCCTCGAGGTATATATACTAAAGCTCCTCCCGCGGGGGAAAACACAGACGGATTCGGACGGGGAAGGGAGGACGACACACTGCATTAGCGAAATTTCAGTCAACAGCTCCGGCGAATGTCAAGAGGCACTTAGGCCCCCCACGCGCTCCCGTTTCGCCGTCAGCCTCGGCTGGTTAAAGCACGCGCGCGCGCCGCGCTCCATCCGAGCTTTGGGCGAATGCGGGGAACAAAGTTTCGCCAGCGAGCTTCCCCGGCGGAAGAGAACGGCGAAAGAGTTCGTGCGTCAACAGTCTTTCGATTGGCTTAGTTTGGCAAAGAGTTCGTCGAAATTGATTTCCATAGATGGCTTGGATTTATCTGCGAAAGGGCCCTTGAGTTTTCTTTTTTTTTTTTTAAAAAGGGACCGTTTTGTAAAATAGTTTGAATTAGTTTTTGCTTGTTATTACTCTGAAGGTTACATTTTATAGTTAACGCGCTGGTCCGGTAAATCTCGGGCCGCTGCCCGTCATTTACAGTTCACCAACGAACTAAAACATTAATTAGATTCTGCGTAGTTTTACGAGACGGAAATTGATGGAAAAGCGTTGTTACGCTCGGATTAGATTCTGGAACAGTTTTACTCGTCAGTTACTAAGTGAGTAAAGGAGAGTCATTTTATTTACTATTCGAGAAAATAAATAATTTTCAGTTTTCGTTGAATCATTAACACGTACACTTTTTGTTAAATTACAACTAACGGATTAGCCATTACCTTTACGCCAACCCATTAAGCCAAAGTATTTTCGAACAAAAAATATCTCGATGAAATTTTAAAGTTCTTTGCTTTTCTTCCTGAATTTTTAAGGGGTTTATTACAAAAGCAATTTTTAACTACTTCGGCATTATAAGCTTAAAATGCGATATGTACTTTCGAAATACTTTGAAAAATTAAAAAAAAAACAGCGTTTCTTTCCCCAAGTTTCCCGTTGCTACCGATTCGAGTACAAAACGGAATTAGTTTACTTTGCGACGGCGGCGCGCGGCTTTCGGTTGTCGAGAAAGGGTTGTCTTGAAGCAGACTTCTCTCAAAGAAATCGACTGCCATTAAACCTTCAACGTTTTCCCCTTTGCCGTTGCTACAAGGAAAACGAGAAACAGCGTCGTTGAAATCAAACAAACTCGACTAATGGTCAGAAGCCAGAGCTGCGTGTTCCCTTTGACAACCTCCCCTTTAAAGTTATTTCTATTGTAAGAGGAGGCCATATTGCACAATTCGGCGCTCGGCGGAATCGAATAAAATTTTATTTCGCATTTTTTTCTTCCTCCGCGTTTAACGATAGCACACTTAAATTTAATTTCCAATCTATTTCAGAATTCTCGAAAACCTCCCGAGAACTTAAATAATTCACCGAAACGCCTTGATGCGCAAACTAAAGCCACTTCGAGGATATAATCCCCCGTCAAAAACACAGATTACCAAATTCAAGGCAAAGGCCAATTACCAATTTTTTTTCTTCGGCGCACGCGCTCTCAGACTGATTAAGTTTGTCCCTATGAAAGTTTAATGGCACAGCCCAAACTGAGAACTCAATTATCTCTCGGAGTCTCTGTTCCATCCCTCTTCCACGCACGCGAACCCTCCTTTATTATTGAACTGCAGAGATACATAATCAGCGAGAGACTCTAACCACTCGTCCTTTATCCCGACTTTCCCCGCCGGAGACGAGAGCTGCATCGCAGAGCCGCGCCGTACGGGATTCGACCCGCTCGTAGAGGGCGCTTACAAACAATGCGAGCGTCGTAAATAAACGTCTAAATTCGATGCGTCCGCGCGCGCACCGTATATACATTCAGCAAGGTTGTTGCCTATCCGGCCGTATAGACTTTTTGCGGTTTCTCTCCGCGTGTTATACGATCCGGGCAAGTCGTTCTAATAAAGTCAGCTGCACAGCCGCCGAGGCAGGATCGGTATACCCCCGTAACCCCCCACCGACGCGCAATAAAGTTTGAAAGGATTTGTTCGGGGAAAGTATACATGGGTATAAGGGTGGGAGAGGAAGCGCCCGTCGGCGTTGTAAATTTTTTTTTTTTTTTTTTCTAATTAATTGATAGTTTTCTCGAATTTAAGTGTGTCGGGGTATCACGTCCTTTGAACAATTTGTCGTTTTACTACCCGTCGTAAACCAAGTTAACACGACGTTAAACCGAGAATGAAGCTAGAAGGATTTTTCCTGGAGATAATAAGTCTTTTCTAAAAGAAAAAGAAAAAAACGGGCAAAATTAAATTGAAGTTTAGCGCGCGTAGATATATCAATCCCCGAAACGCAAAGTCCGCGATTCAATTGTGTCTTACAACTGCTTTTGCATGCGCGTATTTCCGGGGTCGGCGCGCACTGTAAATTCGCAAAAATACCTTGCTAAGAGACGAAATATTCCGCGTCTCATAAATAAACATGCAAAGACAATACACGCGCGAACCGGGAGCGCGGAAAAAGGAGCAAGACAGGGCTAGGGAGAAAATATTTTTCAATTTTCCGGCGAGTCGGCGGCGCGCGGAAAATCGAGGTTGCGCCTTTCGCTCTCCTCGCGGATTAGGCGAAATTCGATTCTCCGCGCGACGACGACGACGACGAGTGTATATCTCTCTCGGCTGAAACGGTCGTCTACCCGCTCGTATCGAAGCAAACACGAATCGGCTCTTTCGCGGTTCGCGGAAAATTGTGGCATAAGCAGGAGAATGCACACCCACCCCGCATTCTCCGACGTTCTTCCGAAGAGATATAACGCGCGCGGCGCGCTTCGACCTACATGCCGTATCTCTCTCCCCGCCGTAGTAAAATGTGTCTTGATACACGGAGAACAGAGAGAGAGAGAGCCGTAAAAGGGTGCGGATCATTTTTCGCGGTCGCGACGCCGTGTGTGCAGGGGTTCGGAAGGAGAGCAAACGCGCACTCCGCGGGAGGACGAGAGTGGGAGAATATGAAGATAAATCGAGCGCAAAAATAGAGTCGTGATAAGAATCAGTTCGCTGTTCCCTTCGCTCTCGCGAAGGCGACGCCCCCTCATTTTTAACCCTCTCTCGCTCTCTCGGCTCTTCTCCCGACGATTTGTCGTTCGTATTCTTCGTATTCCTGCAGCCTCTCGCTCTTGTCGTGGGCAGAAGCTTTAACTAATCAAAGGCCAGATGAATGTCGTGGAAGAGCTTTACGTCGAAAATGAAGAGGCGAGACTTTTCGCGAAAAATATAGTGGTATATTAAAAGGGGATTAGTTTTCGTGTTTGTGAAACGAAAAGTTTTATATTTCTAGAACGAACGACATTTCTTTTCGCAAAGGCAAATATTAACGTTTGAAACATCGATTGCTGCTCGTTTTTATAAAACGAGATGAAATAATATTAAAAGCCTCTATATGTGCGGCAAAAAAAAAAAAAAAAGATTGTAGAATATCTTGCAATAAATTACTTTGTCTTTCTCGCATGCGGCGCATTTTAATGCGCGCACGTGCATCAGCATTGCAGCATATCGAGGATATAAAGAGAGAAACAAGACATTCAAGTGTGACCTAACATAGAATGAGAAGTTTTTTTCACGTAAAAATGAACCATTCATACATTATGAAATATTGTAGCTTTTAGAACAATTCCCGCTGCAAAATAAAACGCGTAATTCATAGAAGTGGACGTAAATGCAAGCTGTTTGCGTATTACTTTTTTTACATTTAATTTAGTGCTGTGAGATATACTTTCCTGGAATACGGATTAATAATTTCAAATGAATACGCATAAAAGTTACAAAAACACACGAGGTCATAATGTGAAATAAATGAAAAAAATACACAGAGAATTTTTCAGTAAAATAAACAATTTAATTCGCAAATTAAATTTAATTTGTAAATGTGGAAGATTCCACGATTCTTGGTACTTATTGCTGAGTACCCTCTAAAGATTACGGACGTTACGGTAAAAATTACCGCATTGTCATGGTAAAACTTACCGGTAAGCATTAAAACTCCGGAGGCGCAGTGACATTCAAAAACGTCTGGGTCTATCTTACTTCGATTCTCGATTAAGCACGGGAGAGGAGGAGCGCTGTGAGCAAAAATCGCGTAACCGAAAAAATTACCTTGACAGTATGATAAAGATTACAGCAAAGCTCAACACTTTTTTGTAAAATATATTATATAAATTTTGTAGTGTGCTCAACGATAAAATTTTACGTGACGTCGAATAAATTTTGTTGAACGACTGATCATTTTTGAGGGAAATATGCATCAAATTACCTAGAAAATTGCAACGCCCCACGATTTTAGCGAATTTGACCGCAATTTTTCCCGAAAAATTCTCTCTGCGTAGCAACTAATAATAAGTAAATAAATGTAAAAGATATAAGATCACCGCATTAATAAAGCTTTTCTTTGAAACGCAAGTTTAAAAACTGCTAGATTAATGAAGCAGTAGACGAGTTTCTTGAAAGTACGATTTAGGTTGACGGAAGTGTTTAACTTGGAACGTAGAGAGTTTGTGTTTAAAATCTCGGAAAATAAGAACTTTTATAGTACCCGATTCGATGAGTGCGTTTGAAACGTCATATTTATTAGGTCATTAAAACATTGAAGATACCAAAATCAAAGTTTCGCAATCATAAAAAGTCTTCAAGTCGTATTTTTTCACCCCCCAATCTTTCTTCCCAACTTCCTCCCCGCAAAAAAATTGAAAATTTATCAGCGACGTCGTCAATCCTCGGAAATCAAGCCTCGAACGTTCGCAAATCTGCCCCCGACAAAAGATTCATTCGAAAACACCTTTTTCCCACTCATCGACCCGCGGGAAAGCGCGAAAAAACTCCTTATTCATCGCCCACGCGATCTCCCCCCCGCCCCGCCCCCCAGTCGAGCGCGGCGCGACGAAGCCCGCCTTGGTTCCCCGGCCCCGAAAAAAAAAAAAAAGAAGAAGGAAGACCGAGGAGGGAAAGCGACGGTGTGTCAGCGAGGCGCGGAGGGACGCCCGCGTTTTGTTATAGCGAGAACGCCAGGGCGTGCACGGGCCGCGAGCCGCCGCCGGGTCAATAAATCCTGCGAGGTGAATGGATATCAAAGAGCGCCGGAGGGAGGGAGGGTACCGCCTGCCCTGGGAATATCTTGACGTGCGGCAATCTGCGATCGGCGGGCTGCCTCGTCGGAGATGGCGAGGGATCTCCGTCCTTAACGACGGAGTGGTGCATTTGCGCGAAAAAAGAAAAACCCCGGCTCAAGATTGCGGATTGTGCGTCTGCCTGCCCTCCCTCCCCCTCCCCCTCTCTTTGAATCACTCGCATTAATATTAGGGAGAGGCTGCATCGACATGCCAATCAGCCGAGGGTCGAATATCGACCATTTTGTTAGAAGCGCGTGCGGCTGACGGGACGGCGCGCCGGAATTAGGTGACGCCCTATAAATTTGTATGGAAGCAGGAAACGAGAAATAATTAATTCCACTTAAGCCGAAATTGAGCAATGGCTTTCTGATCTAGCGTATTGTACAGTTACTCTAATGATGTCGGAATGCTCGGCGAATTCCGTGCTTCCGCGAGGGGAGAATCGATACAGAGATGAGGAATTAAATGAAATCGGAAATGATTAGGTCGCCGATACGATCGCTAAATTTTGACGTCGATATTATTATTTTTTTTTTTCATCACTACTCGCGAGACGGAGTTCTCGGAGCAACAAACGCGCTGTTGCACAAAGAGAGGAACAAGACAATTTGGGGAGGATGCGAAGAGCGATAAAACGAGAGCGATAAAGCGGGGTATAATAAAGTAAAGGAGAAATAAAAAGCAGAAAGATCGAAGCGAAGGAAGTGGGGGGAGGGGGAAAGACAGACGTAACGAGAAGACGAGAGATATAGAAAAGCAGAGAGAGGGAGCAGAAATGAACGACCGAGCGAGAGGGAGATAGATAAAGTGGGAGATATATATATATGTATATATATATAGGACGTAGAACTACGATTATTGATTGACGGCTGCAGGCGGTACATCCGACATAGAAATGGCACGGAGAGAAATTCTCTTTCGATTTTTGACTAATTTGCGCTGCGTTCGATCGGCCGTCGCCGGCATGTTTCAGTTCCTCCGTACAAAAGGTGTGTCACCGCCGTCTGCCGACGGGTATTTAATTGTTTCGAATCGCTCGACCCGACAAATCAATCTTTCTCGTTTAGCATTCAAATCTGGCCGGATCCGGGGATGAAAATTACAGCCCCGAAAATGGCTTCGACCATTATATCTAACTCGATTCGGGGTGTCGCGCCGAAATTTTGAGGTGAATTTGTCGTTGTCGTTTGTTGCCGAGTTAAATAAAAAAAAGTGAGAACTATTAATAAAAGGGAAAAAATAGAACGAGTCGATTTTGCTTTAGTTTCAATATTTATTGCGGGGGTGTATGGCTGTTCGCCGAAAACAAAGCGTTATCGATGATACGTCGTTAAACGCGTATACTAAACTAAATCAAAAAGCTCGAGATAAAATAAAAGCTTGATACAAGATATCAAAGCATTAAAGATAGAAATATGATTAGAATGCTAAAATAGCTATTGCAATAAATACATAAATATATAAATTCAATAGTAAAATGTAGGTGTATTGTTTACAGCCATAAAATTATCATACAGGTAGTAAAACTTTGAAAGTAAAAAAATCGATTTAACGATGGTAACTATAATCTGTAATCGCATGAACAATGAAATTCTATTGATTTTCAGTAATGATTGGTTAAAATTACATGCCTTTTTGTTTTTTGTCGCTTTTAAGTAAACAAGCAACATTCAGGCGCCCTCCGCGCGCTCTAATTTTATTATAAATATTAGAAATTTATTCCTTATGCGAATTTCAAACATATTTTTTGAAATTTCATTTATCTATAATTCATTACTACCATGTAGAAAATTCAATTTTTAATTTTGAGGTTGTGAATTCAAAATTTATTCGAATATTTTTCATTATGCAGCATTGTAAAAACTATTGAGATTTAGTTATATATTTTTTTACATCTAAAAATCAATATTCGGTTTTAAAAATTCAAGGAATTCATAATTCTGACATTCGAACTATATTGACCAATCAAATCAAGCCTTTAAATGCTTCAACATGGCCGCTCATCACTTTTTTAAGAAGGGAATAAGTCGAGTGCTTTACTTAATTAAAACCCAAAAAAAGCGCGATGGAAAGTCTAAACGACCGCAAATTCTAAACACAATTTCGCACGCCACGGTCAGATTAACTTTGAGCCCGTGAAAATTCCACGAACGAGAGCGAGGGCTTTATAATCCGAATACACCGGCGTCGACCGACGGCGTAATACTTTCGACGTATTTTCAAGGTTCGAGCAAACCTAATCACCGCGCCATCTTCGTCGGAGAGCTGCTAAATTAATCGCGAGGGTATATACGTTCAGCCGAGTCCTCGTTATAACCCCTGGTATTGCCCCGAGGGAGGAAAGAAATCAGGTTCATATTCGGAACGAGGTAATTTAATTTTTTAAATGAACCCGCGCCGAGAGAGGCTTCGTTAAGCAGCGGAAAATCGCCGCCGAAAGCGGAAGCGAGGAGGCATTTCACGAGGACAGTGCAAAACTTGCCGGGGGAAGATGATGAAAATTCTGGGAAAAAGAAAATCACGGGGAATCGTGTACTGCGCCGCAGCACCGCTTTTCGCGTTTCGCGCTCGAGAGACCTCGAGGTGTTTACATTCGCCGCGCAGTAATCCGCCAGTTTCGGAACTGCACAAACCTTTAGGAAACTCGGAGGGGGGAGGACGACGACTACGGCGCCGCGGTAAGCCGGCCAGCAAATTTTCGCAGACTCGAAGAGCCGTTGTCACACCTATTTTTAGAATTTCTCTTTCTGCCTTTTTAGATCTCGGCTGGTAGGGCTGGCTATATATCGATCTCCTCTCGGCATCGAGTACATTTTAGGATATTCTCTTTAACTCATCGAAATTTTGCGCCGGCGGAACATTTAGTAGACGTAGGGTACACGATATTGCTTTTAGTCGAGTATCAGCCTTAGATTCAGGTCAATGTTAGCTTCTTTTTTATGGGCCTAATATTAGTATTACTATTTTTTAGTGCTACGTTTATTTGCAAAGAGAATATAAAATTCTTTTGGAAATTTGTTATAAAATAAAAGAAATCGTATAAATTCGGATCAATCAATTTCTCAAAAGATGTTGAGCTTTAGCTTAAAATACTGAGTAAACTCCATTTGTGAAAAATACGTGATCGATGCATCTTAGACAGGAAAAATTTAGTAAGCCACATTTTTCAGCATTACTTCAAACCAACTTCAACATTTTTTTTCTCGAGTTTTTCTTCAAGATAAAAGAGAAACATATATGTATTCGGAGAAAGAAAATGGTCGGTACTTTGTCACGAACGTATCCCTGCTCTACATTCGCACAACTACGCGATAAGAATATAAAAAAAAAAACCGTCCCCGAAGCATATAAACATTTCACGATTTTTACGCAGTAATTGATTAGCCGAAACGTACGACAACCGAGCCCCCCCGAGCAAACACTAACAAAATCGAAGGTAATCCTTTCACAAAACGTTCGCCAATAAAAATTCAATAAAAGGTCCGCGGGACAAGCAATCGCAGCCGAACAAAGCCGGGCCGATCGTCGATTGCGCACGCCAAACGTGCAGTGGTAGTATAAGCGACGTAAAACCAGCGTGTACGACAGTAAAAAAAAAAAAAAAAATCAACGCGCGCGCGGGAGACCATATCACTGTCGGGGGGAAAAGCAGAAAGAGAGGGACGGCAAAAAAAAAAAAACGAGCGGCAATGGCACACTGCGCGTTTGACTCGATCGGACGTGGAAAGCTCAATGACGAGAGTCGGCAGAGTAAAATATCCAAGCTCCTCTCCGTACGCTCCTCCCCCCCACTCTCTCCTCGTTCCATTCTTTGTAGTCGACCAAACGGCGCTCAAGCGTTACCCTCCGCTTTTCGAGCGAGCATCCGACGCGCGCGCACGCACGCACGCACGCACTTTTTCAAAGGGAAAAGAAAGAGGAAGAGAGGCCAAGTAGCTTTGACCGCCGCGGCAACTTCCGCTCGGCCGACGCGATTAGCGACTCCCCCCCTTTAATCATTTATCGATACGCGATGGCGGGGGTCTCTCATCTCTGACGGCCGCTCGCTCCTGCGGAGGGCTTTATGCAACCCGGGCACGCTCGGCGCGGCGCGCGTTTCGCTCTCCGAGAGATATGTATCGGCTTGCACAGATGGGTATCGAGTTCTCGCTCTGATTTCCTCGAGTCAATGTTGCATTTTTAGTTCAAGTACGACAGGGACGCAATCGCGCGTCGAGCGTCGGCTGAGTTCTTTATTTCCTTGGAACTTTTGACATTTTTCCCGAGAGGTTCGAATTTGACAAGGAAACGAAATGATTACTTTAACGCGGTTCAATACGCGCTGAAGTTCGAAATATATTTCGAATATTTTTTCTAGATTATATTGCGTCGCTGCGCTCGAAATTTTATACGAAAACCCCGTATACGCTTGTAATATCATACCGAGCCAACATTACTTTGTTAACTGTCATTCATCGCGGTTCTTATCAGTTCCGCGTCTACCCTCTCTATGAGTTTAGCTGTCAATGCAAATATTTGAACGTTCGTCCATTGTGAGATTGAATCGCACACACCCAGGGCTCACTACGTCATGATCGCTCCTTCGTGCAAGCCAGGAACAGTCGGTCAACGTGGGGGGGCAACTTTTGCGGATAGGATAGCGTTATAGTAAAACCGCCGAAAAAGGCGGATGAAGGTAAATATTTGATTTTCTGGAAATACTTGAGCGGAGGTGGAGGGGTTAGGCCAACGCCCCGGAAAGGAGGACAGGAGTAAACTTTTAAATTTGAAAATCGCATGGAGTTTATAACGGTCGATATGTCGAAGCGGAAAAAGAGGATTACGAGTCGTTCTCGCCTGTAAATGTTGAAACGAATCAAATTTCGTTTTATCGGCCACTTCGAGTGTTCCTTCTATTCGTATATCAATAAATATTAGACGAAAAACGTTGAAAATTTGAAAAGCGAATCGTATACAAAATTGGTTACTCGATAATTATCAAATTCCAAACAAAGTTCGTTCGACAGCGAGAATTCGATACGTCAGACCTAATTTCTATCGTTATTTATGCATGCACTGCAAGTAAAACACGATACGTATATATATACGCTCAGTTGAAGCGACTTCATTAACTAAATTAAATACAATATTTCGTTCCGCATATCGCATTCATCTTCCGAATCTAATTCAAAAGTTATTTTTAGCTCGAGCACATTAGCTTGCATTTCCAGGCGAGATTCGGTTTTGACAGGCTGCCGCTTTTTAATATCAAAATCTTTCTGCCCGTCATCCTTAATTTCACTTTCAGTTTATTCGTCTTCTTGAATTTATATTAATATACATATTGATTAATACGTAATTCATCCTCATTCATCTCTATTTTAGGCACCGTCAATCTCAATTAGACGTAAAACCGAAAATTTGAAAAGAAAAAAAAAGAGACAAAGAGAAAGCCTCGCCAAAAGTTCAGGATGAAAGACAAAAAAAAAAAGCAGAAAAAAAATGCGCGAACAAAATGAAAACGGTCGCATTTAACTGTTCCCTCTTTCCAAGCCGTTTCGTCCTTTCTTTCTCTACTTGCGCATTTTCAGTCATACTCACTTCTCTCTTTTGCCAGTCACTTATGCGCATGCAGGAAGAACTTATGAAGAGAAAAAGCAGAAGAAAAGAACGGAAAATGCAGAATGCATTTCCCAGAAGTGAGTAACAAATATATCTGTATATACGTTTCCACTACTTTCCTGCCTTTTTAAAAAACAAGGCGCGCGCTTGATTTTCATTCACAAATTTCGAAGTGCGCTCGTGCATTGTAACGGAATGAAAAGCCCTCGCTAAGTAATGAACCGGGCTAAGGAAATTATTTGTTCTCGTTGTGAAAAGAGTGTTAAATCAATTTTGAAGATTAAACCGCGAGATTTGCCTGACAGGTTAACGTAACAGTTCGATTACCTTTGGTGATATGTTAATTTTTGACCGCAAAATCAATAGTCACAAGGTTTTACGAAATACTAAAACGTGAGTCTTTCTTTTCGTCTCTTATTGAAATAAAGTATATTCAGCAAGGAATTATTCTCGACTTTCTTTATCAGATGAATTTAATAAAAGGTTCGAAAACCGATCAATTGCCAAAACCTGTCGGTGCGAATAAAATTTGCATACAATGCTTAACAATCCGACAACTCACCCGGTGCATTTCAACCGCGTCAAATGTTCTAATTCGTTCTCCCGTCAAAATTTGCCTCCCCGAGCCAGAATTCAAATAAACCTCGAATAAATTAATCTCGTTTTCCCGATTCCTCTCGTTCCGCGCGTCTGAGCCTTCGACGAAAGTGAAAAAGAGAGAGGCTGCAAAGCAGTAAAAAAGCAACTAAAAAAAAGAGCCACCCGGAGGCCCGGTAACAATTACAAGTAACAAGCAAAAACAAGGCGTCGTCGCGCGCGCGCTCGTTGCCACATAAGATAGAGAACGTGCGAGTCGGAGAAAGAGAGAGAGAGAGAGAGAGAGAGAGAGAGAGAGAGAGAGAGAGAGAGAGGCAGGCGGCAGCGCGCGTCGAAGAGAGGCGAGGGTGCAAAGGCAAGGAAAGCCCCAAGAGGGAAGCGTATAGGCCGAGTGCGGGAGAAGTTGCCTCGCATGGTTGCCTTGGTGAGGTGGGCGTTTGTATATATCGATCTTAGACGCGCTCTTACACGTACCCGCACCCACAACTACCCTCCTCCTCCCCCTGCGCACCCATAGACAAAAGCACGACGTTGTTGGGGAAAACTGTATTTAAGACTACGACCGGTAAAGGTATATAATGCGCCGGGGGAAGAGCATTTCATTGATGAGCGGGGGGAGTATTACCCCGCTGTGCGCGCCTTTGCTTACGGCACACTTTTTCCTCGGGCGACGACGTGCCGCGGCGACTTTTGACGGGACGGAAGGCGGGAAACGAGGGAAAAATCTGCCGAAATTATGCATCGTTAAGATCGGTGGAGCAGCTGGCCTAGTGGATTGATAGCACGTTGATCTCGTACGTGGACGGCGTTTCGAGGAGTCGCTGAATATTTATAAGTCGACGAAAAAATCGATGGGAATGAACAGTTTTTTTTTTTTTGAAAAATTATACTGTTTTAGATAAATATTTCAAATATTGAATTTTGCAGTGAATTTTCTTTGATCTCGTACGTCGACGGCGTTTTGAAGACTCGCTGAATATTTATAACTCGGTAAAAAAATTGAACAATTTTTCGAAAAATTATTCCGTTTTGGATAAATGCGGAAATTTGGTTTTTATTTATTGTCGCGGTGCATCAACTGTAGATATAGACGTTTGTTTCGAAACCCGACCCACCGAGTTTACCAAAAACCGTTCCTCCAATTCGATTTTCCGAGATCAATACCGAATCAAACAATCTCTAATAAAAACAACCGTCGGGCGGAAAGGATTGCGACGAGCGACAAAAGGAAACAGAGCGCAGCGGGAGGGAGGGGGGAGGGGGCCCACGTCGAGAGTTCCGCTGAATATTTACAAAGGAAAACCGCTCTCGTATCCCCGGAATCAGGCTGAACCTGGCCGCGACATACAGATAGAGAGGCAAAAACCGAGAGAGAGAGAGAGGACGGCAACGGCAAAGGACAAACTCTCGAGGCATGAAAAGTTAATTGGCAACATCGGCGGGGCGGGTCGGCTCTCGTATCGTCCGGGCCTTTTCCACCCTCTCGCTCTCCTTCTGCATCCGTGTATCTGCATAGTTTGTTCGGAGGGAGAGGGGGGCCTCGGAAAATGTCTCGTCACGTTTTGCCCTCTGGGGGAGGCGTCGCGGAAAATTGATTTTCCAAAGTTCCGGAAACATCAAACAGTCGGGGGGGTCTCGCCGCCGCCGGCACTGGGACAGCGAAATTACGAATGCCTTTCTCTCTCTCTCTCGCCCCGCATTGCATATGCATATAATGCACAGGTCGGCGGAGACGGAACGATTGATTGATTGGGGGCTCTCTGCGGCGAGCAAAGGGAGGAAGAGACAAGGCGGAACGGCGGAATCGACGGAGGACCGCCGACGCGGTTTAACGGCTGAAATTGGATTTATTAGTCCGGTCGCGCTCTCCGCGAAAAACGGAGCGCGCGCGGGGAAAGAGAGCCGCGAAAATTTTTCACCCGAAGCGCGCCGCGCGCGGCTAACTGAAAGTGCCAACTACCTGCTGGATTGCGCGCGCGCTGGGCGCAGTTTAGCGAGGAGGAAAAACGCCGCGATAAAGTTCGACGACTGCCGCGTGGAAGCCGGGGCACGTAGTCATTCTCTCTCTCTCGCTTTCTCTCTTGGTTCGGGTAAACACGTTTTTCAAGCCACTCGAATTTGCTGCGAAATTCGCGTGCGGCGGCTCTAGTTTGCCTGCTGCCTTCTACACTGAGAGAAGAAGTATAGTAAAAATTACAAATAATCTTGTAAAAATTACCATACTGTCTAGTAAAGCCGCCA
>JAWWEO010018982.1:0-18210 GCA_035582975.1 Ormyrus labotus | reverse complement strand
GTAATTTTCACCCTAACTCAAAGTCTGTCCTCGAGTTACTGACGAGTATAGTAATTTTTCTAAAAAATTTCTCTCCGCGTATGTTTCAAATCATTAGCAATTTTTGCATATCCGTCTATTAAATTAAAATGCGTCTCTTAATGACTTCAAAAATTTCAATGACGTCACATCTTTCAATGACTTATTATATATATAATTGATACTAAAAATTTGTAAAAACAAAGGAAGGTTTGTATTGCAATAGTTTGGATTTTCTGGAAAAAGGCGTAAAAAGGTTGGCAAGCGAGCTTTCAGCGCGTGTCGCTTGGCGATTCGCGGCTGTAGCCTCTCAACTCGGGGTATCTTGATGAGCCCTGCGAGACTCGGTCTCGAGATCATGTGCGGCCCAGCGTGTAAGGCGAGACCTTGGGTCGAGACTAGACCGTTTTTGTGGCTAAAAGCAAGCTCGCGCGGCGCAGCGAGATGCGCGGACGTCGTGCGCGCCACAGCGGCGTGGTGGCAGCTACAAGCTTTCGTATTATTCTTATTTGTAAATCAGCTCTCATTTATAAATCAGCAAGCGTATATTAATTAATGCAATAAATAACAATAAACAATACCTGCTATTTTCTCTTAAAGTTTATTTCATGAAATTTCGTTGAACTGATGCGGTCAAATGTAGGCGTTTGGTCACATGTATTATTCTAAAAGAATTAGAATTAGATTCGCATATTGAGAATGTTAAAGGTAAGTCAAATGAATAATTTAAAGAAAATAGTAGTATAGTTTCTTTAAATAATAAATAAACCGAGTTTAACTGGTTTATAACAAATAAAATATTAATGAAGGAATGAACAAGGATTTGATACCATCAATTGGGGACAGGGCAACGTTTCTGGATTATTGGAGAAATAAGATAAAAGAAAATCAACCAAAAGGCGATGTAAGATTTTACAATTTTCAATTTCAAAACAACTTTCAATTTTTTGCTCCAATGCGCGAGTTTAATTTAGATAAAAATTAATTACTTAAAAACGTTAACTTGTTTTCATTTTGCGAGATTTTTTTAAAAAGTACAGCAATATAAAAGCTTTAAAATTTTCTAATGAATAAATAAATTGAAATTTTTGTTGTTGTTATAGTATTATTAATTATATTTCATTAATTTAGAATTTAAATCAAGAGATTTTGGAAGCGGAAGAATGACGTGGTGCTGCTGCGTCTAAGAATACGAATATAACTACTTTCATGATTAATAATGTTTTTGGCAAGAAGTCTCAAAAATCAATCATTGAGGTTTTGAACAATTCTCCAAATGGCCAAAATCTGATAACTATTTTTACCACTGCAGACGAGCAAATAAGAAAAAGTCATCGAAGTAAGCTTTGCGAAGCTATCATTGGTGATCTGCAAAGCCGGTCAATTCAGTAAGTAAAAATAAGATTTGAATCTACACATGATATTTACATAATATTATACTAAGAATGCTTATTTTATGTTATTTTAGATTAACTAATGAACTAGCTGAGGAAATCGCCATTCTCGAGCACTAAAGAAAAAGGTTCTTAAAGAAGCTGAAACTTATAACAGTCCAGATGAGACAGGTAAATTTATAAAAATAATATTTTTTAATGATAATTCAATTATATCTTTATTTTTTAATTTAATTTTCCTAATTATAAATAACTAGTTTCAGAATGCGTAGAAATTGATGACAACATTAAAGGGACTATTGTTTGGCTTAAACAAAATCAAGCTCCGTGGAATGCAGTCCTGGAAAATTGGGTCAAAAGCACGCCTATTCTCATTGAACTTAACCTCAAGCCTTTTTATTGAAAACTATAATTTTTTAACTTTAAATGACTAGTTGGGACGAAAGTCGGGAAATCGGGTTTTCCTGTCGAGGATATACGATCGACATTAAATTAAAAAATCCATTTATAGTTCTTGAGGAGCTAAAAAGGTATTTTCCCAATGCAGTAGGTTTATTCTACATTTTTAATAAAAAAACTTTTGGCTTGCTCACCATTAGAAAAATCATCTGCATTTCAGTTAAGAGTTTCCGAGAAAAGTGATAGTAATATGTTTAACGAGAAGAGTGAAGATTCAAGTGTATTTATTAAACCAAAAGGCCCTTTGAGGTTGGAAGATATTTGAAATATTAAAGTGAATTTACTTTCTTTAATTCCAAAAGAACAATTGGAATTTGGAAAAGAATTAGGTCCTGGGACATTTGGAGTTGTCAAAGAAGGTACATCTGTAATAGAACACCAGTAGCTTATTAAGAGTATATACAGCTTTAATGCATCGAAATTCTTCATAGAGACATTAAGCCTGATAATGTCTTAATTAAAAAAACTGATAAAAACTTAATAGTCAAAATTTGTGATTTGGATCTATCCAAAATTTACAAATAATGTTCGCAATTAATGACTACGTAAGGAAAACACAAATCAAATCTGGTCCAGGAGCCAGATTGCCCAATCTGCGGAGAGCAAATCCACGAAACACGGGAAATCGAAGGCTGCCCCGAGTGCTGCCTCACCTACTTATCCCATCCCTTTGAAATAAGCGCCGGTCAGATATTTAATTCAGCTTCCATAAACATATTTAACTCGTCTGTTAATTTTCCTGTAAATTTCCTGTAATTTTCCTGTAAATTTTAAATAAATAATGTTAACAATAAATCATTTTTTTTTATTTACAAATAAATAAATACAATAACAGAAGTAATAACTTCATTTGTTACAATCCTTTTTTCGATATCTAAAGCACTACAGGGATGATCATGTTCCCTATACTTAATAATACGCTCATTCTCTGTCACAACTCGACCACGACATTTTAATATCTTGTAGTTTTCCCATTTCCAATAGACTCTAATATCCTCACAACGCTCCTTGTAATATAAAAATCCATTATAATTAAGCATGGACTGCCCTTCATTGCTCATAATATATTCCAATCCCATTATGTTAACAATTTGTAAAAATAAAGCATATAATGTATCAACAAACAAACGCAGAAGCAAATCCGAAAAAACTGGAAAAATAAAAAAATCGTAAAAAGTCGACCTCTAGTTATATTAAATAGTGATCTAATTCTCTAGAGGAATTCAAAAAGTAAGGCATTCGCCACATATCGGCCAAATTCGAAACTAGAGAAAATATGAAAAACAATGAGAAAAGCATGTAAACTATAATTATCAAACCTACTTTTGAAGCATGCACTAATATTAAATAAAATAAAGCCAAAAAACGTTAAAATGTGTATTATATTGAGAAAAAAAAGAAATTTTTTTTCGACAAAAAAACCATTCGATCAAAAAATTTCCGACTAAACGCCCGTCGACTAAAATTCCTTCGATCAAACGGTTTCGACAAAACTCATTTTGAATTTTGTTTACTACATTAGGGACACCCTTCCAACTTTATTTTGAAAAATGCTGGTAGAATTTGAACGATTTCATTATTAGTATACGCTTCTACACTTGCGATTTTGCTTACTATATTGGAAAGATATGATTAGGCTTGAGCACTTTACACTCTGTTGTACTTTTATTTTTATTTATTCCACACCCGACGGAAAAACCCACTTTTTGTCCCTGATAAGCGGGGCAAAAGCAGCATATTTTTCTCGAAAACTAGTTTAGTGGGGCAAAAGTAAATTTAGCGAGGTAAAAGTAAAATTAGCGGGGCAAAAGTAAATTTAGCGGGGCAAAAGTAAAATTTTGCGGGTCAAAAGTAAACTTTTTCCAAAAGTAGATCGCTTTGCTCGGGCAGTAAACGCACCCCCGCGAAAAATATTCTCGTTCAGGCAGTACACTCACCCGCGGGAAAAATCTTCTAGTTTTGCCCCTTGTTGCATAATGTACTATTTCATTATTGAAGTTAACTCATAGGCCCTAACCATTAGCATTAGCCTTTAGTAAAGATTTTTCTTTCTTTTATATTGGATAGATAACCGACCGTTTTGTTAAAGTGTATTCACATTAAAAAAAAAATGAATTCTAAAGTTATTTTATTTAGCTCCAGATCAAGAATTCCCCGGGTCATTTTGTTACAGCAACCCTCCTTTCTCTCACAATATCTCCATTCGTTATAAGAAACAAAGCTATATATCAATTTTAACCAGCGAAAAAGCGCCAAGCTCCCTGAAATAAGCTTTCCACGAGCACCACAGCCCTCCGCGGCGATGATTATTCAAAGCAGGAGTCGGGCAACGAAAGCTTCGTCAGAGCAAACCCAAAAACCCTCTCGCGGTTAGAACGAATCGCCTTGCGAATGAGCAAAAGAGGGCTCGGAGCAGGAGGGGGGAGGGGACGAGAGAGTGAGCGCAGTAGTAGTACTAGTACGCAAATGCGCCGCCGGTTGAGGAGGCTGCGCGGCATGGGGCGGGATCGTCGAATCGGGGCTTGCTTTCAGAGGAGCACGTAGTGCTCCCTCGTCCTGCGTAAGCGAGAGAACGGAGCGAGAGGAGAGTCGTGTGCCGGGCAGCCGCCTCCTCAGCGATAGTAACCGCGTGAGACCTCATCGGCCTGCTTTCGAGACGGTGTGAGAAAATAAAAATGTTCGATCTTTCGACCGCTGACATGGAGATTAACATCTCCTGGAGCCTACGCGGCTTTTTACTTTACTTAGAGACAGAGAGAGAGAAATTGCCGAGACGAGGACGCAAGTTTCCTGCAATTTAGCCCGACACCCGCAAGCAGATTTATCGCCAGCGGAGAATCGGTCCTTCCGGGACTCGTGGATCGCATGGTTACAGCGAGGTATATAGTGAGCCTTTTTGTCCGCCTGTATCTCTGCCTCTTGGTTTTTCCGGAACCCATCCCCCCGGGCCTTTTATTACACGCTCGCGATCGCGGTCGCGCGCAGCTTTTTTCTTTTTTACCGCCCCCGAGGGGGATACAGGGGGGGGGGGAGTTTACTTTTTTGTTGCCTCCCGTTGTTGACTCTAAAAAATCGTGGCGTCCTGCTAAATTGGCTCGGCAACGAGACATCCTGTCGCGGGTCTATTAGACATTTACATCTATATCCCGGCGAGATAATCGAGCGAGGCTGGCGGTTTTTATAGGCAGCGAAGCAGACTCGCCAAGATGCGGAGTGCTTTTTTATTCATGATTTTTAACGCCGCCAAGCCGGGAGCGGACGGATTGGGCGCTTTTTTAAATATAGAGCTTGAAATTACCCTTTGCTCGCGGTGAAAAGTGAGCTCTAAAATATGGGTGGGCAGACTCGCTGGCCTCGTTAATTTTGGATCGGCTTTCGTCGTCGCTTTGCGAGGTGTTTCTGTCTAATCTTATGATGATTCAGTTATTTGCCGGAGTTGTATGACGTGATTGGCTGCAATATTTTGTAATTTCAGTTGAAATGAGAATCAGAAAAAAATGAATGATCTAATATTATTATTTTTATGCTTAAAGTATGTGTTGACGGCTCTTTTTATAGCGATTTAAGATAATTAAAACTCTTTTAATAGTTTATTGCAAATAATTTAATAAAACTTTATTGCTATAATAAATATATACTTTCGATAAATTTTGATTACTTAAGGGGGTATTCCAATGTGACGGGTTGGAAAAATCGATTTATTTTTTTTTGCATTTTTCGATATTTTACCCTTGGAATTGATATCCTACAGTCGGTTTGGATATTGGATAAAAAATGTGTTTTTCTCTCTCTTTTACAAAAAAACGCCACCATTTTGTTAATTTTCGATGAAATAAAAAAGTGGAGGTTCGGACGATAGGGGCAGTCACATAAAATAAAATTTTTTCAATTTTCTGTTTCAGATCACCAGGAGAGCCAAAAGTACCTGCGCCAGCAGATAACTTTTTTTTTATTCGATTGATTTTTTTATAAATAAATAAATAAATAAATATTTTTGATCATTAAAAAAAATGTTTTTTTCCTTCTCCTTGAACATACCTTTAAAATAAAAAAACATTCGTTTAAATTATATGTAATAGTTTCCGAAAAAAAATGATTGAAAATATGCTTTTTTTTACGCGTTCACATTGGAATACCCCTTTAATCATTTCAAATAAATTGAATTGAAAGTTCATTTTAAAAACGCATTCAAAAGATTTGTAAAAACAAATATTAAAAAATTATATAGGTTTGCATAGAAGGTGACTAGTGTAACGTTTACGTCAAATTTAATGAAATCGAAATGTCACATAAAGTAACTGACGCCAGCAATTTTATTGAAAATTGAAACGTATAAAGTATAACGGTTTTCGCCAACGAATATTTTGAGTGCTGTCGAATATTAATGCGGAGATCGACAATTCCTTCTTTAAAAAATTGATATGGCTGGAAAGTGAAGTCAGTTTATTCGTGATGTGATAGGCTGATCAGTTTATTGGTGATTTGATTGGTGGAAAAATAGTAACCTCAAAAAAAGAAAATAGTATGCGCGAAGCACGTTGGATTTCACTAGTATAATATTAAAATAACCTGACTTATCTTTTTATTAAACTTCGAGGTCTAACTAAATTTGATGAGTTCCGTAACATATCTACATTGATCAATAATGCGAATTATTATTTTGATATACGCTTATTATATTGAAGATTCATTTTTAATAAATACTAGTAATAATTTTAACCAACTTGTATATTTTGTGTTGCGTATCTTTATTCCACGAAGAATCAACTTTGGACTGGAATTTGGACTAAACAATGATTCAGCATAAGTTCATACATTAATAAAACTCATCTGCACTTCGCGTTATTCTCATTTTAAATTGTTCAACTTATATTCGTTAGAAATTAAAACTTGCGCAATTTTCTCAACTAATTGTAAGTAATTTCTTAAATCTGATAAAATACTGACTAAGGTTGATTGAATTATCATACACGATCTCTTGTTTAAATCTTGTAAATAAAGATTTTACCTTTAGTTTGTTGTTTTAGGTAATTGCGTTGCCATCAGAAATTAAGTTTCAGCCTTTACTGTATTTAACGAAATCTTTACTGCTGTCAGCAGAATGTGACTGTGCATACTAAATCTTTATATTTCAGCAAAACGGATTAGCCTTAGTTTATTTACGTACAGTTGAAGACTTTACTTAAAGTTTAGAGTTCTGAACACGAACGCAGCAATTCTTATTTCGTAAAAATTTTAAAATCTTAAAAAAAATTCAACTTTCGTACAATTTAAAACAAAAAACTACGATGCTCCGAAAAAATTGCAAAGGAAAACAAAGAATCTCCCAAGTTCTCCAGCGTTAATAACGTAAACGAACAGCGAGGTGTATATTCCCAGGTTAAACTTTCCCCTACTTTTATATTTAGTTTCACGATTTTCTAATAAAGCACGGCACTTGAGCGTAACTACTGTCTCATCTTCCTCGCCGTCCACGCCCGCTAAGTGAGAACGCGGTTTAAAAAAAAAAAATATTATCCAACAATTTTCTTCCCGACGCTCGCCGCTGCCGGGAGAAGACGATTTTTCTTCGGCGAGCGCGCCGTCACTTTTATGAAGCATCTCCGTAAAGCAAAGTTTTCAGTTGTAATATAGTGACTGCCTCGAAGGATATGAGCACGTTGTCCAATAATCCAGACTTTTTAAAAGCGCGCGTAAAGGCATAGTAAAGGAAGTGCGCACTTTGCCGCCTAAGGAGGAATTCTACGTCAAAAGTTTCAGTTGGGAATTGAAGACTTGGAATGGAAATTCGTTCAGTATAAAAATTTAATTCTATTTTCGTTATTGGAGATCAATGTTCTGAGTTTTACAGTTAAACATTTCTCTAAGAATGATGCTCGAGATATTCGGTAAAATTGTGAATCTTAAATTATTGAAGCCCTTAAACCTATTTTTGAAGTATTTTATTATACAGATGTAGATAATAAAGAAACTCGGCGGTAAGAACCGCAGTCGGACATTCGACATTGTTAAGGACCGGTACGCATTGAATCATGTCGCGTTAGATAAATCTTGACCCCTTATATGTGAATGGCTTTAAAATACGTTTGATGCACTAGCAGATCTTGAAAATGTATTTAACCAGGTTTGAGAACATATATTTCTTTTGTAGATTAAGTAAGAAATGCGTTAAATAATATAATATAATAATAATTCTTTGATGTTTTATAAAAATATTTACTCTACAGATACATTTAATTAAAGTTTAAATGAAATGAAGTTTTGTTCAAAAGAATTAAACAGTTTCACTGAAAGAACACAGCAAAATTTAAGATTTTCGCTGCTTTGATGTATATTTAATTACGATAATTATAATTTAACCAACACACTTAAAGTCCTTCAAGGCAAAGTATGCATCTTGAAGAAGGCAATCTAATTAAAATTTACCGCTGAATATTTTTCTTCTTAAATTACCTGGTAACAGTACAGAAAAGTCACCGCGACCAAATAAAATTTTCATGAAAAAAAAAAATTCAATTAACTTAGCCAAATATAATGTCGCTCTGGCCATGAATCCTTCAACACTCCCCACCAACGTCACACGGTCCACTCCATGAAATATTCAATTAAAATTTTTTCTTTGACGTACCGTTGATTTTTCCTCCCCCGAAAATCCAGACCCCCTGCTCGCGTAAAACCTAAGACGGCGAGTGTAACGGCCTGACAACGATACGCGTGCAGGTGCGACGTCCTAACGACGTCGGCGACGCAGCTGCATTGTCCTTTCCGATTTAACTACCCATGGACGCAAACTAGCGCTGCGCCGTCGTCTGTGCATCCGGCGAGATCACCAGCGACGGAGGGAGAGAGAAGTGGGGAGGGGAGGGGGCTCAAGCTCAGACCTGACGCTAACTTCCGCGATGAAACTGGACCTCGCTGAGCTCGGCAGGATTAGGAGCGCGCGGGCGAAAATTATGTATCGCCGGAGGGATAACGGCAACTGACGAGTTTCCGCGATTAATGACTGCGAAAAGCCGGGATGGGATAATTTGATTGAATTTCTGAGTGCCAGAGATTTGCTCGTCGGAGCGCTTCCTTGCGCAAATTCAATTGTGCGGTGTTCTGCGAAGGGAGTGCATATTTTTGGATAAGGCGCTGCCGGGCATGAGATAGGTAACTGATGGTTTATTATGAGCTTTTTGAAACACTTGGACTTTTAATTTTATAAAAATTCTCGATCGCGTTTTCAAAACATTTAATCAGTAGCCATTAGTCTTCATGTGTGTAAGTTTTGAAGTCATCTCAAATCATTATTTTTTACACGAAATATATTATTTTTATTAATCAGTGAGCAATTTTACCAAAAAATTTATTATGCGATGATAGTATGTAACAGTATTTTAGTACTGTTACAAAAATTTAGTATTATTTTTAAAAATAGGAAAAACTCACCTAGAAATCAGAGTATTCAACTCAGAGCGGACAGCTTGGGTTAAGCAACCTTTAGCGACCCTCTAAAATATTTTGTAACTATAACTAAAACTACCCTAGCGAGCGACTACCTACGAAAGGTAGAAACCCCTGAAGCAGCAGAAGCAGACGAGCCCAGCTGACTGCTCCTTGTGGCGAAGACCCTATCTTGTCTCCTCCTCTTTGTTATTCTCAAATTCATTCGATTCGGGGCGAGCCTTCTATTTATTCACTAACAGAAGAATTAATGCTTAGAGAAAGAGCCACAGATAATCGATGCAAGAGCCAGTAAATATAGAAGAATTCCCACTGACAGAAAACCGAAAACAGCAGATAACAAAGGTATTGTAGATAGGAAATCAAAAACTGAATGTTGCGGATACATTGGAGGACGAGGGGGGTCGAGGCGACAAATGCGCGTTTTTATAAATAAAATTGGATTTTTTGGAAAGGCCAGCACGACGTGGCGACCGAAGGAGTTGGCAGCTCTGTGGCGTCAGCCCATAGGCTAGGGGCCAACTTTGGATGTCCCTAGGCCTTCAAGAGACCCCGTGGAGGACCCACAAGGTTCCTCTGTTGGTTTATGAGGGTCTCACTCGTGCATGGGGAAGCCGCAAGGGAAAACCGGAGCCGTCAGGCATTAGACGTAAGTCGTCACGGGCGCAAGAGTGATAAGGAGTTAGAGGTTGCGTCATCAATTGTGTATACAAAAATCGTGTCGCCTCGGGCCCGCTCGGCGTGATTCGGGAGCAGAGTTCAGCGGTCAACGGCGAGCCGAAAGCGCGAGCAGATCACTCTGCATTTACCGGGTTCGTGAGACGGTTGTCTAGTAATTTAACTATTGTAATTAGACTTAGTCTTTGTTAGTCTCGAACAGTTGTCGTTTAAGTATTAGCGTTAAAATTGAAGAATCAATAAAAATAAATAGTCGATTTTGATTCAAAGCGTGGAATTTTATTGTTTATTTAAATCCAAACCTTTATCCTGAACACTACTCTCCAACTGGGGGAGAAAACTTATATAAGGAGGTTCAACCCCGTGCTCGAGGACTTCTCTTCTGGCTGCCAACTTCGAGACATCCGCGCCGCGAAGTTGCTCTGCGCATATTATTAATTCTTCCGTACTTAGTCCGCGGAGCGTAAAATTTCATTATATTGTTTTTCAGGTTTATTTAATTTTGTATAATTGCGTACTGTACTTTATTAGCCTGTCTAGGCCCGGTGTTTCGTCCAAATCAACCGATACGGCGGAAAGCTACAAAAGGGTAAGACTCGCTCAATTCGCGCAATTGTTACAACTGCCGTTTGAAGGCAAAAATTTAGTGTATTTCGCCAAGTTTTCTTTTACGCAGCTACATCACGCGATTTTAGTGATTTGCGAATTTTAAGAAAAGTGTCTCCGTTTTAAATATTGTACTCGCGATTTACTAGTCTATTATAACCGCGAGGTAGAGTTTGTTCTTGGCAAAATTTAATTCTTTTGAAATTTGTATTTTACGAGATTGTAACTAAATTTCATTTTAGTACCTATCGAGGCAAATTATAATATTCAATCTCTTTGTTAAACTCGAAATTGTAATTGTAGTGAGAACAATTCAACGCCTAATTACATTTGTTATTGTGAAATTATTTAAATCTCACTCATCATTTTTGAATGTTCTCCCTGCATGGTTGTATTGTTTGAAATCCTAACCTGTCGATCACAGCTCTAGTTGTTCGACCTCACGACTCTACTGTCTGCCTAGCCGAGTCTAATAAATTTTGTCTATTTAAAATTCTATTTGTTCTGAGTGACGCTACTCAGTTTTCTAATATTTTATTTCAGCGTCTGGCGCCCTTGAAATCTTTTAAGGAGGATGTCATTTTTGCCGACACTCCTCGAAATTATTCTATCTCATTTTGATTTGAATTTAGCTATTTTCTTTGTCATAATCTTTCTGGTTCTACACGCGTACCGAGGGCATTGCAGATTGCAGTCCCCACGCAATCTTTAAACCCCCCCCCCCCCGTTACAAATGAAATATAATATTAAAATTTATGTCGACCTAGCGATTTTATTGTATGGCAACGTTGATATACCCTGCCTTAGGCGTTAGAAATAATATTTTTTTATAATTAATCTTTTGTTTATTTCTTCTAATACTTATTTTTAAAATTCCCACGTGACCGCGAAATTTAGAAGTCGATCCATGCTGTCAACTCCCGCCATGTGTGTTGAATAATAGTCTGTCGACGTTGCCTCCTTCGAAAAACTCGTAACTAACCGAATGGACCCTCTTCCCGCAATTCGAGCGTGCTCTTTTGTTACGCTGCCGAGCGCGTCTTCGTTAGAGCGTTGCACGCTTTTGTTTTGCTGAATCCCGTGGTTTTATTTCCCCGAAAACTGCTGAACACAGACTGTCGATTGCTGAATTTGGCACACAACTCCAGACTTATGTCGGCGTCCCCAAGCCGGCTACACCCTACACTAGTGCACTGCAGTATCTGCTTCCCCCACCATTACCAATACGTCCAATGTCTAGTCAAGCAAATTATACACTTATTTTAAAATACATGTTTACAACTCGTTAAAAAAATTGAGTTACAACTATAAAAATCAAGCCATTCTAATCAGTAACTATGTAATTACGAATTTATAATAATTGTTTTTACTATTTTTTACTATTTCTGTGCACGATTTAAAATGTTCAATCATCTACCCAACTTTCTAACACCAAATGTGGGCCTTCCATGACCTCGTTGACAAAAACGCGGTGTGTGACCTTCGCTAGAAATAGCTCATTTTCTCCTCTTGTTGTACAATGTACCATTTCACGTCAAAAACTGATTTGTATCTAACGCATTGAATTCTTATCCAATTTTATTATTTAACAATAGTTACAGATGTTGAGCGCTATGTGCTTCTTTGTCAGCATTGAATTTCTGTACGAAAACTTACCTAAAATTCAAAACCTCTTTCTCAGAGGGAATTTATCCGAGACTCTGGGGAAAATGGAGGAGAACCCACGATGCGGACGTCGCCTTTTTGATTGCTGGATTCCGACATGCAAAAACGAGAAATCTCTGTGAATGAAAGGTGGCAGGAACGCGAAATAATTCAACAATTTTTTTTTAACATTACCAACTCATTTTTATTGCAAACAACAAAATGAAAATGAAACTACAACCACTTGTTATACATAAAAGATACAAAATTAGTCAGCGCCGCGCCTATCACGATCGCGCCGGGAGCACATACGATTTTTTTACAAAACGAAATAACCCCGAGAAAATCAAATCAAGAAATCTTACTTTTTGCTGAAACTAAGAGTTTTTTCATACACGGCAATGGCCGAGCAACGAATGCCGTCCACACACTTCGGCGATCAGCCAATGAATGGCCGATAATGACCGCCTCTTCTCCATTGTTGGCTTCCGTATTCTTCATTACCTCTGAACGTGGCACCTGTCGATTATGCACTGATCCTAGTCGTTCTCACGTTAATTGGCTAGTAATCGTTGGTTAATCCTTCGGTGCTGGTATTGCAAGTGCCGCTATTACCATCACAATAGTGTCACTGAACTTCACTTGACACAGCCCAGCGATTTCCAAAAATCGTGCACGCACTTGATCAAATTGTCACTTGGCCGCAGGTTTTATAGGCGGCTACGCGGCTTTACTCGATCAGCGCCTGCTATTTGATGTTGAGGGGACCAGTACAATCATCTGGTCCCCACTCGGTGCTTCCAGTCGATGGCAGGTATGCCATCGAGCAGCGCCGGCTCGCAGACTGCTTGTATACGCGCTCTCTCTCCCATTCATGGCGTGTGAGCGCTGCTTGCCGCATGCGTCGACTGCTCGGCCGTTGTCAATGATTTTTCATGATCTTTTAAACTTTCCTTTTTTCCTGGTGTCTTTCCAAAAATCCTTATTATTTGCTGCAGGTCAATCCTCTTCGTTGAGCTTTGAATTTTTACGTGGCAGCTTTTAATCTCTCTTTATGGAAAATTTAATTTTAATTATTTTAAAATATCTTTTCAAATTCTAACACTTTAAAATTTATTTTATTTTAAATTACGTGCTCTCGGTTACGAATCGATTTAGGCGCGAATCAGTTGTCTGTTTTCTTTTTTGCAGTCATTCATTCTCACTGTATTTACATTCAAACTCATACACATACGCACGTTTTCTACTCGCTCGGATAAGCCTTTGTTTGTAACTTTTAAATTTAATCTATCGTTAACTAACATCGATTTACATTTGTCTTGAACTAAATTATGATTCTTTTCAAATTGTAACGCTTTAAAATTTATTTTATTTCAAATTACGTGCTCTCGGTTACGAGTCGATTTAGGCGTGAATCTGTTGTCTGTTTTCTTTTTTGCAGTCATTCATTCTCACTGTATTTACATTCAAACTCATACACATACGCACGTTTTCTACTCGCTCGGATAAGTCTTTGTTTGTAATTTTTAAATCTAATCTACCTTTAACTAACATCGATTTACATTTGTCTTGGACTAAATTATGATTTTTCTATTTGTTATTAATACTTATAAATATTCTCGTGACGAGAGAATTTCGTTATAACTAAAATTATTGAATGAATAACTCATTAGTAATTAAATGCTTTTGTAATTTTACTTAAATAACTAAACTATTTTATAAAAGTTCTTCTTTAATATATTTTAAGAACGTTATTACAAATTTCTACTATCAACGCACTTTGTTATTTTATAATTTGATATTATTTTCATTTATATTTTAAAGATATATACATTGAGCACTTGTTTTATAAAAAAATAAACGCAATAACCCATACATTTATTGCAAACTAACATTTACAATTTATTAAGTCTTCAATTATAACTACTAGTATCTAATACCAAATTATCTTCGTCGACGTATATTACTGTATAATTATGTATTGAATTCTTAAAAATATTTCACTTTGTACTTTTACGCTTCTTTTATTTTAACTTTTAGTAGACCGGCATTTAGGATTTTTGAATTTCCATAAAAAGTGGGGTAATATGATATCTTATATCGTAATTTATAAAGGTTAAAACTTTATCTTACTATTATATTTTACATTTACACTACCCGTTGTAAGAAATATCTTATATTACTCTTTAATTAACATTTTTGTATTATACATTTACGACATTCCAAGACAGCGAAAGTTGGATGTGTACAAATTTTCAATGATTTTAAGATATTTAATCTCTAACCCTCTTTTATAATCAATAAAACTATTTATTAACTTAAATTAATAAGTATATAAAAATAATTATATTGATTTAAACTGAAAACTAAATCTTATAAATATCTTACAAAATAATTCGCCTTGAAAAGGATTGCTTATGGCTAATACTTAATTAAACTCTAGATGACAAAAACGCCGTCAAAAAAAAAAAAAAAAAAAATTCAGTCTTATGATATAATTTTTAAACAAAACAATCCGAGATATATATTTCTTATGACTAACATTATAAACGAAATGCTAATTTCCATTTATAGATCTAATTTGTTATACAATATCTTATTGAATAAACAAAACGTCGCACTTTTGACACGCAATTTATTAAGTGTAAACAACAAAATTAACTTTCTAGCTAATCTTATCCTAATATTAAACACTAGTTTAATAATTATCAGTTTATTCAATAATTTTTATAGTCAGAATCTTAAACTAGCAAGGAAAGTATCAATCCATCTGATTATAGATTTTGGTAAAATTGCAGGTCATTCCTTAATTAAAAAAGATAACAAGACACGTGTCTCAGCATTTATTCAAATGGGTCTTAGTAACAAAATTATGAACTTTTTTTTAAAAATTCTAGAGAAAATTGGTGTTTACAAAAAATAAAATATCTCCGTAACTAAAAATTGTAGTCTATGGAACAAAAATTTAAAAGAAATTACGCAGCAAAAGCTTCAATTTGAGAGTAGTTAGATTAAAAAATATTCATTTATGCCAAAGTTATACACAGTTAAAGTGATACTTAACACTAACGTATATTTTTAAAGGGTTAGTTGCAGTTGATTTTTGTGGATATTTTAAAGACATTATACTAGCATACTACTCTAGTAGCTAACCACTCTCAAATCCTTAATTCCACTCAACTCATTCCTCCCAACGAGTGAATCCCAAGTTAACAGGATTCAGTTCCTAGGCAAACTCTCACCTGCTTTTCACATATAGTATTTAACAGCAGAACACCGTCTGGCGTCACATACACATTTTTTATTTTTTCATTTTTTTTTCTTTTTTTTTTTTCTTATTTTATTTTTTTATTATTTTTTTCTTTTTTTTTCTTTTTTTTTATGTTCATTCTTTTTTTAATTTTTTTTTAACTTTCTTTTCTTCTTTTCTTTTTTTTCTTTTTTTCTTTCTCTTTCTTTTTTTTTCATTTTATTTTTTTATGCTCGTCTCTATTTCGTTTTTTCATTTGTAATGTAAAAATCATGGATACGGTAAAATTGGTTTACGAAGACAAAGAGGACTTAGCTACCCTAGAATGTCTACGCGAAGATCATATGACTATAGACGAGATCGGCAGGCTCTTTAAGGAGTTTGGATTCGTCGTTGGCCTATTTACGACTATAGGATTAAATGGAAAGCCCACCGGACTGACGAATGTCAAATTTCAAACCCAGAACATGGCTCAAGAGGCATTACTCATCTTTAATAGACAAGTTCAAATTACGCTCAATCGGGAGACAAGAACATTCCCGATTCCTAGCTCTGAAGAAGGCCAAAACCCAGCACCAAGCTTAGAAGAATGGGAAACAGAAAGTGTAGAGGAAGGTACATTAAGAGTTCAGGTAGACGAAGCTTTCAGGAGGTTATTTGTACGGATTCCAACAGGACATACGAAAGAAGACATTTTCGAGAGGTTTGTCCAATTCGGACCAATCGAGTATATTCATGAACCGAGTTTTGCGTGAATTAGTTTTAAAAATTGCACTGAGTTTGCGCTTCGAACGCTTACCGGTGTGGCGGAGGTGTAATCGTTTGTGGCAGCGTCGTGTACGCTTAATGTCGTTTACAGGTTTCAGGCGTGAATTCCGCTTTTTACTTTCTCAATGCGGGTACCGTCGTATCGCCTGCTATTTTAACAGAGGGTATTTTCAAAATATCCAAGCCATCATTATAATAGTCGGTGAGTTTTTGACTGCTTTAGGTGTGCAGAATTTAAGTGTGTTGAGACCCGTGATTGAAGAATACAGAGAGCAACTTAGTAAGTTTTTACGTTTTTGACAAAATTTTTTATTTTCTCGCGTTATAATTTAAATCTGGTTTTCGGCTATGAATAGTTTATTAGCCGATGCTGAAAACAATACTGAAACTCTTGATCAGCAGATTGGTGCAGTCTCAAATAGCGGTAATAATAATGAAAGCTCGAGTGAAACTAGCAGTGAATTTGAGTACGATACAGCCGAGACTGACGGCACGGACGGGGACGATATTGACAGCGATGCAAGCACCGTAATCGTCGAGCAGCAGCAGGCTGTTGGTGGTGAAAGAGGCATAAATAATTACTATTATTATACAAACTCTAGTAGAGTCCGAGGAAGAACAACACGACGAGGAGCAGTAATAGCAGTCGTCCCAATTAGTTGTTATGTTAAATTTTTAAACTTTTAAACATTCATTCTCAAAATTAAGCAGAGCTAGCACTTTCGACGCCTGGCAACGATGGCCGGAAACGAAAGTGCTGGAACAGTCATAAAGTTTAAAAAAAAAATAAAAAAGGAAAGAAAGTTTCATGCAACGTAACAATGGAACGCGTTGTCGCCAGGCCGAGTGCGGCCTGCGCGCGGTAGATCGCCTGATCGGTGCAGGAATGCGCCGAATAGGCGATAAACGCGCGCAAAGGAAAATATCTGAGCTCAGCTGAAAAACCTTTCGGCTGAGAGGAAGATTGTCTAGCGACCAGTGTTCCGTCCTGCGCCGCCGAGCACACTTCGAGCCTTCGAAGTTTTAACCGTTTTATCATAATTAATATCTCCTTCAAATAGTCTTTTGTTTTTTCATTTTGATTTTTTTTTTTTTTTTTGAACGGTGTAATTGCGGCGCGCCACTCGCGTGTGTGTGTGACTCGATTTAAGGAAAACCAAACGCGCTACAATAGTTACAAGTTCTTGTGGACTATATTTTGGACCTTTTTCAAAAGTGCAGAAAGAATGAGCGGAAAAATTACGCGAGAAGCAGGTGTATGTCTACCAGCGAACGATTATGGATACGCTGAAATTGAAAATTTTCAAACGTATTTTTTGAAACAGGACATCGCTATAGTTGTTTTCGATGCCCGTACTTTTGGCAGCGGTGAAGCGCCTTTTTTCGATGGCCGTTCGCTAGGTGCTGTAATATGTGTAATAAATATTTTATATTACCCCGATTCGAGGCATTACGACACTATATTAAATTTGACGGGACTTGCGAGAACTAAATATTTTTGCAATAATTGTAATAAACGATATCACCATATTGATCAACACAAATATGAAAATATTTGCTCGTCTTGTTTTTCTACATCCGCTTGCGAAATTGAGGCATGTACGCTTGTTAAATGTAGCGATTGTAATAGAAATTTTTACGGAAACGAGTGCCTCGAGAATCATAAAAAAGTAGGGTCTTATAAGAACAAAACGAAAAAAGTATGCGAGGTGGTAAGAATTTGCGATAAATGTTGTTGTAAAGTTGTAAACTGTTATCGCGGAATTATGAATATGGCGTTTAGTTGGTATATTGTTTGCAAGAAAAAACACACTGTCGGTGCGATGTGCTACATGCAACCGATTCGTGAGAGCGAAGAGCAGCAGCGGTCAGCTAGTACCGTAAATAAACAAAATAAATACTTGTATATTTTTTATGACTTTGAAACTCGGCAGGACGAGTCATATC